>AYJT01083488.1:0-10688 GCA_001278415.1 Ocimum tenuiflorum | reverse complement strand
ATTATTATTATTATTATTATTATTATTATTATTTTGGGATCTCTACAATGACCTACGTTAAATTTATTTGTGTTTGAAGATAATGATTTAACTTAAATAATTAATAACTTATCCATCTCTCGAAATTCTTTGACCTAAAACTTCAAATTTTCTCTTAGGTAATATTCTAGAAACGTTCTAAATCAAACACAGACGCTATTTCTTTCTTTCTTTCTTTATTTTTTTAGCCATTTTTTTAGCAGAAACTATAACTTTATTAATGATTATTTCTATCAATGAGCTCTAACGAGCGCGCTGGGAAATATTTGATCCAAATGAATATGTCAGTACAATAAACTTCTACATAAACAAAGTATCAGAATTCGCTTCTCGAAACATATGAATAACATCCATAATAAACACGTATCAAACTTAATCCAAGATCTCTACCATGTCCTTCGGCAAGAAGGGTAACGATCCATCCGTATAATTTATACAATGACGTAAACCAATTTGGTTATATACAAATTCTTTTATTATAAATATTCATTGTTGCGATAGTCTCTTCATCATTTCCGTATAACTTAAAGTTTTAATCGTGGTTCACGATATATAGTGAGACACGATAATGGAATAATGGGAAAAATAATTCGAATTAAATTTAATTATTTTACCAAATATAAAGGCTCTGATATTTGACTAATCTAGCTTTTTGGAGGTTTATGATGTTTAACTTTTGGAGATCAATTATTAACATGAAAAAAAATACGAGTTTATTATCATTTCTTTGGTGATGCCATTGCATGATGCATTTGTTTTTTATATTAATTTTGTTGTTTTTAATTTTTTTAAGAAAGAATTATTTATATAACTTGATTCATCAAATTCGTGAAAAATATAATATAAATCAAAATACAAAAATTAACCGAACAAATTTACCTCCGAGTTTTACCAATTTCCAATTTTTGTTCGCTCAAAAAAAAAAAAATCCAATTCTTGAACGTTGATTGGGATTAGAATATTTTTAAATTGGGTGGCAGTTTTTTATACATTTTTTGATTGGTTGTATCACTATAACTATATATTCTATATTTATTTTTATGACAAGAGAATTGGCAAATTTGCTGACATATTTGCTTACGTGAAAACCTCAAAATGATTGAAGAAATTGTCTATGTTAATACAATAAGTACAAGAAACATATCTTTGCATGGATAAAAAAGATTGCCAATTTGGCATTTCTTTCATTTTAAAATCCCAACCTCCTTGTTTATGTAAACAAATATTATTTGCATTAAATCATTTAATAGATCCTCCACTAGAATTATCTTTATGTAGCTAGTACATTTATGCAACAGGGAAAGAAAAATTATATCAACATTTCATCAAAATTATTTCAAACTTTGTATGGTCATATTTTGTGTGTGTGCTTTTATTATGAATTACTGAAACAATATATCAAATGAGAGTTGTTTTCATTCTACTTAATCCTCATGCCCATGTTTATTCAAACAAATACGGGCCACCACGTGGCTGCCACATCATCGATTAGTGTTGATATGACCACCACGTCATGCTAATGGTTGACACATGGCATTTAACGGTTACATCAGCCAAAATTTAACACCATTAACTCGTTGGAATAAAATTTGCATAAACATAATATAGTTTGGAATAAATTTGCATATTAACCCAATCTTTTAACATGGGAGTGTTCCATTCTCAACCTATTGCCTTTTAACATGCAAGAAAATACAAAATATTTTTTTAGTTTTACTATATATTAATTACAATTTACTATATATCAACATCTCAATTAAATGTTTATTACATTTGGATTCGGTGGTATAATTATTTTTTATAATTAAATTTTAATTCAAAATTTGTATATGCACGAGAATTAATTTGTATGTACTATTTAAGGTTGGGTAGATATAATTGCAGAATCCAACCACAAAATCTATTCTCTTTATTTCTTCAATGGCAGATAGTTCATACATTTCACTTCAAATACAAATATGGAGTTGGGTAGAATTTCGTATGATTCATCCCATCAAACTCAATTGTACTCTTAACTTTTCGAGTTCGAGCTCGACGCGTTACCGCACTCAAAATCATAGATCAAGCAAATTCATCGTAAAAATTAAATATAGTCGGTATGCAACTCTATCATTTGAGCTCCCAGAGCCGACCAGGCGACCAGATACTTCACGAGCAGGGTATATGATCGTAGCCCCCCCCACAACTCTCAACCTCTACATTTTAACAACTAATGCCAGAAAAAAGGTAAAAAAAAAGTGTAAGAATGCAGCAAGAATCCAAGAACACAAACAAAATCATTGCTGAAAGAGTTCAACCACAAAAGGAGATGTTTTCACTTTCTCAATCCCCTTCATGTTACTCATATTACTGAAGGCGATACGAAGGTCGAAAAAGAGATCAGTGCGAACACAAGCAAGAACTGGAACGATGATGAAAATGATGCACGAAAAAGCCCTAGTAGTAGAATTACAACCTGATAGAAGTATCATAAGAGCCACGGAAGCCAATCTCCTAGCAAAGAATTTCCGATCTTTCAACAGCAGGCGACGTGCAATGGGAGAAGTAAAGACCTAACCAAAACAATGTACATGCACTCCTCATTAGTATGATTTGGACAACGTAACACTAAACAACAAAAAGGCATACTCTCAGACCATATCAGAAACGCGTAAAACTTTTAGGCCAGCAGTTACCTGGAAGAGGCGAACCACAGACGCATCTTCTTGTCCCGATGTAATATCACCATCAATAAGTTATTTGCAGGTGCACGTATGTTGCTGCAAGATATAAAGAGTTCCAAGCAGAAGGCGAACTATCGAATCGATACTTCATACCAAAAACTTCACTACTTAAAGAAGGCTAACTGTCATAGGTTTCTGTAAGCATATCCACAGCTATACAAGAAAAAGTAAACTCACTAGCAGTTCTGGGGTATTCTTACATGCCATTCGGAAACAAAAAACAGAAAATTATCAAGCAAATGGTACTCAAGTTACGCCAGCCTTCTCTTAAGCAAGTTCTGAATCCAAGTGAGGAATCAACTGATTCAGAGATTGTGATTTTCATTCATAAACAATTCAGATGTGACTAGCATCTAATAATGACTATGATCTATGCTAACCAATATCAAGATTTTCACAAGAATAATTATCAGAAATATCTACTATGATACCTGAAATAGGAGATATTACTATATGGTATACATACAAACTCGAAAATGCCACGTGATGTGCACACATGCCATGCATAGTTGAATCAGCGGTCAAGCACCGATCATCGGTGATATTTTCTCTCAAAAGATGCACATGTGAATTCCACATCTTACATATATGCTTATTGCAAGAGCACGAACATAGATCCAAGTCATGCCAGTTCAGTTAAAAGAGAAGGGGCAAAAAACAGTGCATGAGAAACTATATTCTGATAAAGAATATTAGCACGAACGAGAAAAGGGTCCGCAATTTTATAAATTAATGGAATACTTAAAAAACTCTCGGCAGAAACGGCGAAGCTCTCAGTTGAAATCTCTCAGCCGTTTCTTGAGCACGTCCATGGACTTCTTTCTGGCACTTTGTTTCGAGTTTCTATTCGAAAGGCTGCCAAAAATCCCGTCAGCCGCATCCTTATACTTCTCACAGATAGTGGCCACCTTCTTATAGTCCAAAGTGTTGTAGTTCTTTTCTCTTATCACAGGATTCATGAAGTTTTCGGGCTGACTGCTCAGGAGAAGGTTGATCAGTTGTCGGGCTTCGATTAAGCAACCACGAAAGCTCCCATCTCTGTAAATCTCATGCAATCCAGTCGAGTGAAACCTCTCATCCGCGAAAGTCTCCAACGCCTTCAAGTCCATGTTGAGTGACATGACTGCATTAACACTAAACCTCTTCACACTATCACTCAGAAAGGCCCCCACGATGGAGTTAGATATGTGATCGAGAGCACCAGTTCCCACTTTGTACAAAGCATCCAAAGGTAGGATTTGCTGAGCAGTCGACATAACCGTGTCCAAATATATCACAACCTCGTTGGTATACTCGTTTCCAAGCCCGGTGGTTTCCTCAGAAGTCCAGTTCACATTTTCTGTGAGATGCATGAATTCGTCTAGTTTCGCATTCACCAAAGTCAGAAGCGCCATATAAGCAGCATCCCTGGAAGTTTTAAGCACGATCTTCGCTGTTAGACCGCATTGTGGCCTGTCAATCGATCTAACGGGGATCCCACATTGTTGAGCGGCGTGCTGAAGGAAATAATCGCACGCCCTCTCTAAAACAGATATGTTAGCAGCAATCTGCATCGCCTGAGACACTCCTGTCGTATTACTGTGAATCGTCCTAACTAAGACCTCGTTCAAGACATCGATCAAGAGTTTATCCAAATACTTGCGGACGAACTCAAAGTAATTCATATGTGCACCATAAGACAAGTAGTTAACTGAATCCTTGATGAAGGAACGAACAATGCGACAGCAGTCAGGAACCATGGATGAAAAGGGAGCGATATAAGGGAAGGCCGGCATAATGTCTGAGGTTTGGAGATGAAAAAGAAGAACATTTGACTGGTATTCTGACTCCTTCTTCATCATCATCTGCTCATACGTGTCACTAACAAGGATGTCGGTGATCTGTTGCCGACACTCTGCTAGAAGAAGCTCGTGGTACTTTTCACGACTACTGTTTAAAGTTTCAAGAATTGGAGCAACTTCATAGCCATACTGCCTCAGAGTTGCTCCGAAAAGAGTGACGTAATCTTTAACGAGGAGGAGATGGCTTGCTGCATCCATTTGAGAGAACTGCTCATCCAAGACTGAAGTTACTCTACCCACAGCTGTTTCCCACATTATATCAAGCTCAGTTGGCGATAGAAGCCCGCCAGCAGTCCTCAAAACCCGATCTTCTACGATAAAATAACCAGCAGTGTGAGCCAAAAAGGTCTGATGTGATTCAAGAAAAGATTGGTGAGTTGGAATCTGCAAGTCTTGTTTCAGCTGCAGAGTTCGATTGTTGTAATAATATTGGCGAAACTGTTCTGGGATCCCAAGGCAGTTGTGGATATGATACGCTCGATAAAGAGGGGTGAGATCGAATTTTAAAACAGAATTCTCATCAATTTCTTCAACATCTAATGCATAGGTGAAATCTTCCAAACCCAAGCTACTTTGTTCCTCGGCTTTTCTCTGTCGAGCCAGCATGTCTTCTTCCCTTTGACGAGCAGACGCAGCGTATCCAATCGCAGTTTGCCCGATTTTCTTTGCAGAGCTCCTTATGTGAACTAACCACTCATTAACTTCTGTGCACACCCTCTTCTCAATATGAGATTTCAGCATAGGTATTCTCTTCGATATCAGCATCTTCAAAGCCTTAGCAGGGATACTCTGCAAATAATTTTTCTCAATCAGATCGACAGCTTTTAAAGCCGGGTAGAATTGACCTTCAGAGATGTGGTTATTACACTTCACACAGAGATCCAAGACTTGTACACAAGTTTTTGACATCTTAATAGCTTCGGTAACATTCTTCTTGATCGAATAAGATTCAAGAAGCTCTTCAAGATTCGAGAGCAACGAACTGCCAACCTGTTGCAGCCTAGAGTTATCAGTCGACAGCTCGCCTTTCAGCTCTTCTGCATCGACCAACACACCACGTAGCTCATCAACTGCAACGATGAAATCCTCGTAATGGAGCTTGCAAAGATCCTCAATTTCAACTTCTTTCTTCTTAACTAAGTGCTTAAGCTGTTGCAAAAGGGTTTCCGGCTTTCCTGTTTCGAACGCAACCCTAACCATCGGTCCCATATCCTCATTATTGCTGACTAAAGTAGCAAGAACAGAGTCCTCGCCCGTATCACCGCCATTCTCGGTCACATTTCTCTTATTTCTACCACTCATTTTCTATATTTCTTCACAAATTGCCTGCACCAATCAAAAACCATATCTTTCTTGAATCAGCACTCCTACATTCGCATCATCTATATAACCTTCTGCACTCCACTACATACAGACTAAAATCAACAAACAAAACCTAAAAAAGACATAACCACGAAACACATTTTTCTAAGTGTGATTGTATGTATATTGCCTAAATAGCAGCCATAACCAGAGCAAGGCAAATTAGCTCAAGAAAAACTCAATAAACATACCATTTCTAGGAAGATACACAAAATCAAATTTTGGGATCCATTTCTCTCTCAAATTCTAGCCAATCAAAACCAAAATGGATAAATAGAAAATATATCAAACACGGTCCTAGCAGAACACCTCCACCAGAGAAAAAACAAAACTCAGAAATTTCCCAAAAAGATTAAATCTTTACCTGAAAACGAACAAGAAAACGAAAACCCTCGATCTTTATAGAAATCAAGAAACGAATTCCAGATAAATTCACTTTCCCTTTCCCCAATCAAATGCGCATCTACACCTTATCTCTCTCTCCGGCTTTGTGGGTTTTCTTGTGGCCGGCCGGAATCTAACGCCAAATGCTGTCGATGTTGTTTATGTGAGTGTAGTATGATAATAATTTTTAGTCGGATTTTTCCATTGTTGATGCATAGAGTGTGTTAATTAAATTAGGGAAAAGGAAACAGACATTCTCACTTGGAAGCAAAGACAAGAGTCCATATTTTCCAAATCTAGTGTTGTTACATGTTACGATGCAAAACACCTGAAAATTATCAATTTCCTATGTTTGGACTTTGTTTGTTTAAGGTTATTTTCTTGTTTAACTTCGGAATGTTGATTATAGTTTAGGATCAGATGCATATACCTTGTCTGTCTCCCAAAATTGGGACACAAGTTTTGAATTTTTTAAATATCAACCATCTATAATAATGTTTCTCGATTTGAGAAATGGGTCGTGGAAATAATATCATTACTTAAGAAGTTGTATTTTTTTTATGATATTCTCATTATTACAAAAATTAGAAGATCATTATTACAGAAATGGTTAAATCCTTCTTTTATACTCACCTTGTGTTTTTTCAATTCTTATTTAGAATTTCTAATCAATTTGATTTTTTTAATGTCTTTTTTTTGTACAACGTTTTTTTAATGTTTTAGTTTAGTTCTCCTACTCATTTAGTAGAATTAACTGAATTGATGAGAGTATATAATATGTTTTTAATTTTCTTTTATCAATTATGAACTATGAAAATATGTTATTTTACATGAACTTAAAAGATAATACATACACCTCACTATGATAACGTACCCCGATAAATTAAATAACTAAACTAAATCGGAAAAGTTTAAGAAATCAGCTATGAAATTTTGCATGTAGATAGCCTTAAAAGTAAAACGTGATATATAGCATAAAAAATGTAAAAATATTGTATTTATGTAGCCAAAAATATAGTAGTGCGCAATATTTGAATGTATTTTTAAATATAAAAAAATCAGCTCTCGAGGCTTTCTGGAATGCTACTCACCTCGTGTGAAAGATAAAACATGAAAAAAATCAACTCAATTAAATCCACAATCATCAATAGTAACTGTAAAGAAAAGATGAGGTCTCCGGTTTGGCTGTGTAAATTGTTTAGGCGGGTTTGTGTTTAAAATTCAAGAGGAATATGGATTTGAATTTAGGATCGAAAATGGAAATGAGTTTTGGTGGATGAAAATAAACTATCTACATTAACCTAAATTATTGAGACGGTCTAACGCAAGTTTTTGCTTAAAAGAAAACTTATACGAAAGGTGACCCGAGTTCGTGCAACTCGGCATGAGGAATTTTACAAAAGGAACTTGCCTTTGTGACATAAATAAGCTTTGTTCTATCCTAATAGGACATTGCAACTAATAATAACCATAAATTAATTCTCTATTCATAGTCAAATAAGAGGACACATATTGTTAGAAATATTAAACTTGATTTTTGATATATTGTTTGTAAGAAAATTCTAGAGCTATATTAAAAATCAAGTTTAATATTTCTAACAAACAATATATCAAAAATCAAGTTTGATATTTTATAAAGAGTGCACACAATAAAATAAGTCGACCGTATATATTTTATTGATCTCACAGCTCAGATTCGTTCTTTTTTTTTTGCAAGATGATTTTTTTTATATGATCCACTCCCTTTCCGTTATACAGAAATTATAACACGTTTTTGTAGTTCAACACTTCACTATCTTGAAAATAATATATTTCGATAATGAAAACAGTACGTTTATTCCATAAAAAGTGATATTATAATCAAAGTCGACCTAATAAAAGAATGTTGGCCTGGTAGATTTAATTTATTCTTCTTTATTTAAATAAATTCCCCTCTCTTTATTTATTTATTTATTTTTGGAATAAAATGCAGCCATAACTTCATCCCAAACGGATAACAAACCAACCATTTCTCTCCCTGTGAAAAATGGCAGCAATTTCTTCTTCTTCTTCTTCTTCAGTCATCACCACTCTCTCCTCCACCTCAAACCCCACCGCCACAATCCCATCTTCTTCCTCCTTCTCCAAACTCTCTGCAAACTCTCATTCAAGAAGAGGATTCTTGAAGGGATCAGCAGCAGCAGCTCTTCTCCCACTGCTCATCTCACCGGCGCCGCCGCCGTCTCTGGCCAGAGAAGTGGAGGTGGGATCCTACCTCCCGCCGTCTCCGGCCGACCCTTCTTTCGTTCTCTTCACCGCCACTCCCAAAGACACCCCTGCTCTTCGTGCAGGTACCATACTAGTCACACATTTTCATATTAATTGATTTCTTGATTTAGGAAACTAGTGCATTTTCTGTATGCATTCAGGGAATTATAAAGTTTCCACTGTTAAAAGTGATGATTTTTTTTTTGTGGATTTAGAGTTCTTGAATATCTGGCCATTGATCTGATATTTCATTATGATGCCTTTTTTTGTGGATGGCTATTAAGAAATGGATTGTTACTAATACCATGCAGATAAATGAATTTGGATGCTCGATTACAAAATTATGTTTCATCTTCTATTACAAATACGCAGGAATGACACGTGTGGAACTTATCCTTATTCAACTATAAGAACATTGAGGGAAATATATAGATCTCCCTTTTCACAAAGCAACACATTCATATGAGTAGTAGATGATGATACATGAGTTCGAGTTATAACGGGGATATTAGGTTTTTAATGTAATATTGTACTGCTTAGTTCGAGTAGTTGAGGATCAAACCGAATTTTCTGAGCTTGAATTTTGGGACAGTCGCTGTTAGATTTATATGATGAGATGAGATCACAAATTAGGGAAATAATAATTTGAGTCTTCTTGAATGTCACTAATTTTGTTGTTGGTTACCAAAAATCTGATCAAAATCTTCTAATTATATTCTTTTTTTCACTCTTCTTTAATAGCTTTTAGGTCAATGTTTATACCACTGTAATAGAAGAAACAGAAACCTAGTTGACAGCTGATTGAATTCTTGAAAACCAAAATTTTATGCTTATGAAAACTCTGAATCTAGTTGTATGCAGGGAATGTGCAGCCCTACAAGTTCATCCTGCCACCAACATGGAAGCAGCTTCGAATCGCCAACATTCTCTCCGGCAACTACTGCCAGCCCAAGTGCGCCGAGCCCTGGATCGAGGTCAAGTTCGAAGACGAGAAGCAGGGCAAAGTTCAAGTGGTGGCCTCTCCTCTCATAAGGCTCACCAACAAGCCTAATGCCACCATCGAAGACATCGGCACCCCCGATAGAGTCATCGCTTCTCTCGGCCCCTTTGTCACCGGCAACACCTTAGACCCCGATGAGCTCGTCCAGACATCCATCGAGAAACGAGGCGATCAGACGGTATGATCTTCATCTTCTCAACTCTTTCTGCCATGTCTGAGTTGAAAGGCTGATTGCTTTGTTTGTTGGGTGCAGTATTATAAGTATGTGTTGGAGACTCCGTATGCGCTGACCGGGTCGCATAATTTGGCGAAGGCGACGGCGAAGGGGAGCACGGTCATCCTGTTCGTCGCGAGCGCCAACGACAAGCAGTGGCCGTCGTCCGAGAAGACTCTGCAGGCAATTCTTGATTCATTTGAAGTGTGAGCAAGGCATTGTGTGGTTTTTGTTTTTTAAGTGTGGATGTAATTGTTGTTCTCTGTGTGAACAAGATACAATTTTAGTCCAATAAATGTCTGAGAGAGTTCATTTGTCATCAAAATGGGGTGATGAACTAGAGAACTGAACATGGTAATAAGATCGATCGACTTAACTGATTCGATGGTTCAGATATTAGAATTGAAATCAAGAATCGAATAACCTCGTCTATAAACAGAACTGAACCTATATTATTCATTTATCTCACATGGAAGGATCCTAAAATCATCGGGTCAAAGTGGACTTGGCATAAAGTGCCCACTTTTATATAAATAATTACAAAATAAATTTGTAAATGAAATGGCCATCGAGGTAAACTCATAAGGAATGCTTTTTTGACTTGGCTTTTATGGACCTACACGTTAAGAATTAGCCACTCAAAATTCAAAAACACCTAACACCCATCTACTCAAAATTTTCAAGAATCGACTCTCTAATATATACAAAAACACTTTAAAAAGATTTACATTTATGAACCCAGAGGTAACAACTCGATGTCAATTTATCAAGAGTTCGATCTAATACGACCAGATCTATAGAGGATCTAGACAAATAAAAACATTACAACTTTCAAGCAAACGGCTGTATTCTATTCCGACAGCCCAAATTCTTTTTTT
>AYJT01083487.1:0-11054 GCA_001278415.1 Ocimum tenuiflorum | reverse complement strand
CTCACGACGATGAAGCAAGGCCCTTAGACCACCTTTGATAGATGAGCCTTCCTATTTCGCTTGGGATTATGAGGAGTATGAGGCCAAGTCAGCCCCACCCACGTACGGATCTAGGTCCCCACCTATCGAACTCTCTAACACTGAGGAAAGAACTCATGAAAATCAGCAACAAGTTGATCATGAGATTTGGGTGGAAATTGACTCCGACACTGATTAGGTAGTTGTAAAGGATGAGCCAGCCAGAGCCCATGGATGGTGGAAGTGAGTGGGAAAGTGAGCCACCAATGTACATCAGAGATAATGAAGAGGCATATATAATGCCTGGGCCGAGTTGGCCATGGTGGTGGCAGAGCCCATCAACATCGTCCCATTGCAGGCCTGGCAGTACAGAGAGAAAGATAATGACGAGGACATCGACAAGGATACAGAAGAAGACCCAGAGGACTAGAATGAGGAGGTTGATGACGAGTATGAGGAGGAGGATCCTAAAGAGGATGAAGAAGAAGACCCTGAGGAGGATCATCCCGATGATGACTTGGGTGAGGTGATTGATGAGGAGCCACAGTAGGAGCACGAGTGGGAGTTTGGGAGTAGCGGCGACTCTGACGATGATGATTCCAATAAGAGCATCATCTCCATGGACATTGACACCTACCTGAGAGGAGGTGATTGATTATGTCACCGTTGCTGCCTGACTTGGTTAGTCTAGTTAGCATGATAGATGTGACAGTAGGTTTTGAGCGGTATGTAAGCCCAATAAGGGTAGCCCATAGATCCGTAGTAATGTGTTGATATGTATGCTAGATCTAGAACGCTATTTTTCTGACTATGTACTATGAGCCTTCGAAAGGCAATTATGTATGGAATTTATGACTATGAATCTATCAGTTAATTCAGTTCCTCGTTATGAGTTAGTGATATATATATGCACAAAAGTGCTAATGTTAAAAATAATTTCAACCGTATCAACCGTAACCATAATCTCAATTGGAATGAGGAAATGAACAATCCACCTCCTGAGCCAGAGGAAAAGCCTGAACCACCCCCACCACCTCGAAGGATTAACAAGATTTTTATGAGGCACAACCCACCTACTTATGATGGAACTGGGACCAAGCAAAGGCGGAAGACTAGGTTAGAGGAATAGAGAAGATTTTTAGATTCTTAGCATGCACAGATCAAGAAAAGATTGAGTGTGCTTCCTACCAGGTGAATGACTCAGTAGACTAATGGTGGGAATCAATTCAGAAGAAGATGACCCTTGAGCAATTGGAGCAATTCACGTGGGAAGAGTTCAGAGAGGAGTTGTTTGCTAAGTTTGTACCTTTGAATTACCGTCTCAAGAAGGAATCAAAATTCCATAACCTTCGGCAAGGAAAGTCCTCTGTGATAGAGTATGATAGGCTCTTTATGACTTGTCATGTTATGCCCCTAAGCAGGTAGAAACAAATGAGAAGAAGGCAAGACGATTTTATTTTGGACTACGATCTGAGATTTGAATTGCCCTGGCCAGTAATGAGGATTTGACGTACAAGGATACACTAAACAGAGCCTTAGGAATTGAGGTAGCCTTGCCAGAAGACGAAGGACCAGCGCTGCCATCTGGGCAGATTAGTCATGGTCAGAAAAGAAAGTCGGAAAACAATAAGAGGGGACAGAACTGGAACCGTCCAAATTAGCCAAGGCCAACCACCCCAACTTCAACAACCGAGACTTCTACTACCCCATGCTTGGGGAAATGTGAATGTTGGGAGACAAGGAAACTTCCAACCAAGCAGAATGATACAAGGGGGCCAAAACAATAAGAATTGTGGTAGATGTGGCTGTGGACGTCATGGTGAGTGCCCTGCTCTTAACAATAGCTGTTTCAATTGTGGTTGGCAGAGACATTTTGCCTCACAACGTAGGGCAAGGAATCAAGGAACTGGATAAGGTCGGCAAGATTCGAACAATCAGTTGAGAGCTCTTCAAGCACGACCACAACACCAAGGAAGGAATGCCCAATGCCAACAACCACAACCACAACAACTTTTTAGACAACCACAACGCCAACAAGCTAGGGCGTATGCCATCCACCAAGAGCAGCAAGATGAGGACCGAGTCCCTAAACTACAAATCAAGGGAATTTGGCTGGTGTGGGTAAAATCTTTGGAATACCTGTTATTGTGTTATTCGGTATTGGTGCATCACATTCATTCATTTTTGAAGCATGCGTAGGAATGATAGGATTGATGCCTGTTAAGACAGAATGAAACTTAAATGTGACCACTCCATTAGGAGAAGTGATGATCACTATGTATAACTGCTCAAACTTAGGATTGGAACTCAGTTCACTGAGCTTGGTAGGGAATAACCTTCATGTGATGAAAATGAATGACGTGGACATAATCCTTGGAATGGATTGGTTGGTGTATAATTTTGCAACAATATGTTGCAATGACAGAAGAATCACTTTCCACCGACCCAGCCAAGAACCTTCTAGTTTCTATGGGTATAGGAGAGGATGAAGGATACCCATAATATCTGCTCTGCAAGCACGCAGACTCATCAGAATGAAAAGAAATCAACCATTCCTTGTGTACTTAAATAGTGAATGATCCAAAGATAAGAAAATTGAGGACGTAGAAGTGGTAAGAGAATATACAGATGTATTTCCCGAAAACTTTCCAGGTTTACCACCCGATAGGCAGTTAGAATTCACAATGAGTTTGTAGTGATGCCTTTCGGGCTCACGAATGCTCCTGCAACCTTCATGGACTTAATGAACTGAGCATTCCACCCCTATCTGGATGAAGTTATGTTAGTCTTCATGGATGATATCCTCATCTATTCTAAAGGAGATAGGGAATATGATAGACACTTGAGGATAGTGCTTGAGACCTTAAGAACATAAAAGCTCTATGCCAAGATTAGTAAGTGTGAATTTTGGCTAAAAGAGGTTATCTTTCTAGGACACATCGTGTCCACCGAAGGGATCAAGGTGGATCCCGCAAAAGTCCAAGCTGAGAGTGAATGGAAATCCCTACCACACCCAACGAGATTTGAAGCATTCTCGTGTTAGCAGGCTATTACTGACGCTTCATTGAGGGATTCTCAAAGATAGCCAGGCCAATGACGCAGTTGTTGCGAAAGGTGATAAAATTCATATAGACTAATGATTGTGCGGCAAGTTTTCAAGAGCTGAAAAAGAAGTTGACAACAACTCCAATATTTACATTGCTAGAGGCAAATAAGGAATATGAGGTATACCCCAATGCATCCAAGAATGGACTAGGTTGTGTATGGATTCAAAATTGAAAGGTAATTGCTTATGCCTCGCGAAAGTTGAGACCACACGAGCTTCATTATCCAACACACGACTTAGAATTGGCTGCAATTGTGCATGCATTGAAGATTTGGAGACATCATTTGTATGGTGTAATATGCTCAATCTTCACGGATCACAAAAGCCTCAAATATTTCTTCGAGCAAAAAGAATTGAACATGAGGCAAAGGAGATGGTTAGAATTAGTAAAGGACTATGATATATCCATAAATTACCACCCTGGAAAGGCCAACACTGTGGCTGATGCAGTAAGTTGTAAGATTACCCCTAAGGCCTATGCCTTACTTACTCATGAAGGTGAGTTGATAAAAGAATTCGAAAGGATGAGGTTGGAAGTGGTAATTCCACCAGAGTCAAAAGATGGCGTTATAGCCTCTTTAACAATCACACCGAACCTATGAGAATGAATCATCCTGGCTCAATGACAAGACGAGAATTTTGAAAGGTTGAGAATGAAAATCAGGACCCAAGGAATGGACAAGTATTGAAAGCACCTGATAATGCAATTGTATTCGAGAATCGGATTTGTAACGGGAAGACATCCTAAGAAAAGAAATCTTGAGCGAAGCACACGGTACTAAGTACACTACTCACCCAGGGAGTACCAAAATGTACCAAGATCTGAAACGACATTTTTGGTGGGATGGGATAAAAAAGGACATAGCAACCTTCGTAGAACGGTGCTTAGTATGCCAGCAATTAAAGGCATTACATCAAAGACCATATGGAAAGCTACAACCTTACAGATTCCAGAGGGGAAGTGGGATCATATCACAATGGATTTTGTGACTAGTTTGCCTAAGTCACATCGTGGAAATACGACGATATGGGTAGTCGTAGATTGCCTTACCAAGAGTGCTCACTTTATACCCATCAAAGTTACTGATGAATCCGATACGTTAGCTCAACTCTATGTACAAAAGATTATTAGATTGCATGGAGTGTCGATGTCCAAACTTCTGACCGAGACATGAAGTTCAGCTCCTGATTTTGGACTAGCCTACAAAAAGAATGAAGCACCAAGCTAAATTTTAGTACCGCCTTACATCCTCAGGCAGATGGACAATCAGAACGAACCATCCAAACGCTCGAGGATATGCTAAAGACAGTTTTCCTAGATCGAGGTGCTAAGTGGGAGCTAATTCGACCCTTAGTGGAGTTTGCGTAGAAGAAAGTG
Organism: Ocimum tenuiflorum; assembly: GCA_001278415.1. Classification (NCBI taxonomy): domain Eukaryota; kingdom Viridiplantae; phylum Streptophyta; class Magnoliopsida; order Lamiales; family Lamiaceae; genus Ocimum; species Ocimum tenuiflorum. The sequence continues at coordinate 6,552 of AYJT01083487.1, read as the reverse complement.
CCGATATCCACTGTACTAGGATGGAGTTGGTGAAAGAAGATTTTAGGACCGGAAGCAGTGGGAGAAATGATTTAGACAATTCGATTGATTCGTGCTAGAATCAAGGAAGCACAGGAGCATCAGAAATCCTATGCTATTAATAGACGCACCGAATTGCACTTTGAGATTGGGGATAAAGTGTTCTTGAAAGTATCCCCCTCAAAAGGGATAGTTAGATTTGGAGCAAGAGGCAAACTAGGACCTCGTTTTGTCGGACCCTACGAGATTTTGGAAAGGGTCGGACGAGTGGCCTATCATTTGGCTTTACCACCAACTTTGGGAAATGTCCACAACGTTTTCCCTGTATCACAGTTCCGTAAGTATATTTACGACCTAGGGCATGTGATACAAATAGATGATGTTTCCATAGACCCCGAGCTGAAATATGAGGAACAACCAGAAGCCATTCTCGATAGAAAGGAGCATTAGTTAAGGAATAAGCCAATTCCTTTGGTTAAAGTGTTGTAGAAATGACATGGAGTGGAAGAGGCCACGTGGGAACTAGAGAATAAGATGAAAGAGAAATATCCCGAACTATTATCTAAAGATTAGCGAAATTTTGGGATGAAATTTTTTCTAGGTGGGAGTATGTAATGCCCCACACTTTTCCGATCAAATTTCAGCGATGTAATTTTCAAAAACCCTAATCACAGGTCCTATCAATATCATAATTATATTTGATATTTTGGGATGGCAGTAGATTTAATTAGAAATTCTCCGTCTAGATTATGATTTGATCGATTACTTTGTTCGGTATACGAGGATAGAGAATATTGAATTTGAGCAGGAATCCCTCTCATAACTCTAGCTTGACTAGCAGGAAAATTGATGTGTGATGGAATTCCTAGGAAAATTGAGATATTTATTAAGTAAGGTTTGCAAATTAATTACATATAGGTAATGCATGTAAGTCATGGCTCATCGAAATAAGATTGGTAATGCTCGTATTCAATATATCGTGGTGATGTGTACGTTACAACCTTGGAATGGGAATAAGGGATTTCCGTGATAGATATATTCCATGCAGTGTTTGGAACGAAAATACAGTACAAGATATATCTGATAAAGTGACAATTGTGTGATGTGATGGGATGGAAAAATTAGCCACAAATCTTCCCTAAATCAAAGAACTTTAGTACTAGGGAATTGATGATGCCCAAGTTCCCAAGCCCCATTTATTACACCTCCCATCATCACTTCTTCAATAGACACATGTGTATTTCACAAGTATCCCAACCAAACCAAAATACACACACCATGCACACACACACACACACACCCTCCCTCCCCCAATCAACTTTCTTACATTATGTCACATGATATTTTCACCTTTCACACAAGATCATTCATTAAAGTCCCAATCATGCAAGTATAAGGAGGGTATTTCTACTTGTATAAATATTTCTCTACACACACACACTGCATCCAAAACACCTACTACACCCCTATAAATAGAGGTGTTGGGCTCTCATTTTCCCACCCACCCTAAGGTGAAACTCTTGCAAGTTTTCTCCCCAAACTAAGTCTTAGAGAGAGAAATAGAGGGAAGGAGAGAGAGCAAGCTTGTAGGAGTGAGCCATAAAAAGAAGCAAGCATGCCATGAGGAAGGAAACCATGGAAGGGAACTCTTGAGAAAAGGATCCAAGAAGCTCAAACCTAGAAGAGCTCTAGGAAGAAAGAGGCTGTGAACAGGGAGAAAGTGAGAACGAGAGGGTAATAGACCAAACCTAGTATTTTCCAAGAAAGATTAAGGTAAGAAATCTTGATCTTGATAGGCTAGAACATGTTGGTTAAGCATGAAATTCCTAGAAGTAGGATAGATATGTTTTGAAGGATTTTGAGGGGCTTGAAAGATTGATATGTTGATTGATGATTGAAGCATGAGACATGTACGAGATAAGATTTTGATGTTAATGGAAGCATGCTATTATGATTTTTGGAAAGTATAATAGTGATTTATGACTCAATCATGTTAATGTTCGTGTGGAAAAAGGGTCTCGGGTTACCGATTCGACACCGATGCTCAATGGCTCGGAGCTATTAACACACCCCAGCTGAGGCTAGATCTCAGGTCGCTGGCTCAGCACCGGCAACCGACAGCACAGAACCGACAACTAAAGCCTGGAAAGATGATGGCTCTTGGTCAACGGTGGGGTACCAACGATCAACGGTTTCGAACCATCGAAATTGAGATCTACTGAACCCTACCCGATGACGTGTACCGTTGAGCATGATAGTGTGTTGATGCATTCCAGTTTCCAAATTTGAAGAACATATGTGGAAACATAGACGAATTATATGAGCTTAGGTTGAACACATATAAGCATGCATTCATTCAACTTGAAAACCTAGAATATGAGTACTCATAACAGAACTTTTTATTAAGGTCGTGGAGTGCAGACGAAGCTTGAACCAGAGTCTTCTGATACTTTAACTTAAACCTGAAACCTAAAGCTATAAAAGTTTTCTTGTTTCGAAAATAAAATACGTGATTGAATTTGAATGAGATGCCTGAATATTTTTGCATGACTATCTCTCCTCTCACCGGTAGTATAGTACTGAGAGAGTCATGATGATTGATGATGATATTAATGGTGATTGATGGTGATAGTTGGTAATGATATTGATAATGACATTGATGAAATGTGATGTGCTGGTTGATCACACTATCCTATGGCTTCCTGTGATTTACGCACAACAACTAGCATGGGAGGCCTACCCTAGTCAGTTATTGTTTAATGGAATGATTGAATGACAGATGGCATAGCTTTTGTGTGTGCATTTAAATAAAGTGTTTTTGCAATCATAAGTGAGGCTTTCGAACTAAAACCCTCATGATCTGCTTGATGAAACAGGCTATCCATTCACGATTTTATGTATGTATGTTTTTGGCACTGTGACCACTGAGTGCATTCGTGTACTTAGCCCTGCATATCTTTCTAAATAAGTAGGTTGAGGAGCAGCGAGGTTGAAGACAACATTGAGCATTGACTTTTCTTTTTGGGTTTTTAAGAGTGCTGAGTTATACATCGTCATATGAATAATTCTCCTATAAACTTTCCGCTGCATACTTTTGAAATGAATTATGATTTGGGTCTGTAACTAAACTTGATACTACTTTTGAAAACCTTAAACACTTTCTCACTTTTGCTCTCTTAAATAATTTTTGAACTTAGTTTACACTTAAATGTTCCTTATCTTAAATCTCCATTTTATTGTTGTTATTTAAATATTATTCGTCCCTTATATCAAGTTATCACTGGGTGGGATCGTATCGTTGTCCGTTGTTTCAAAAGGGTGAAGTTTGGGGCACGATACCTATTTAGTACACCATCAAGGCACGCCTTAAACTACGTGGATACCGATGAAAAGAAATCTAGGGGATTCCGAGATGGATTAAGGCTTGAGATGTATACCCCACTATCTAGTCTTGGAAAGCTATCGTATAAGAAAACCCTCAATTGAGCAACGGAAGTGGAGGCATCGCTACCGGAGGAAAAAGGGCCAGTGGTGCCAGGACAGGCAGGCCAGGGTTAAGGAAACAAGTGAAAGTGGGAGGAGCTCTCGAAATCAGTACTGGAATCAAAACGACCCGAAAAGGCCAACAGCAACAACTCATGTTACTGTCGAATCTTTGTAGTTGAAATTATGGGGGATATCAATCTGGTCAAACTGCTGGAGGGAATTAAAGGAATGAAAATTCGAATTACTATAATCGATGTGGCTGCATCCACAGGGGAGAGTGCCATGCCTTAGAAAATGGGTGTTTTAAATACGGTCGCACAAGGCACTTTGCCAGGCATTGTCGCCAAGGAATATGGAGCAGTGCCAAGGCAGCATGGGCAGGGACAACTGTTGAGGGCTATGTTGGCTCAGCAATAACCGAGGAATGTCCAGCCACTTCGACAACACCCACCTCAAGGACCCCAGAGAAATAGAAGGGCCCCACAATGCTGCCAGAGCAGGGCATATGCGTTGAAACAGTAGCAGAAAATGAGGAACCAAGGCCGCAAGGTGTCGAGCAGGGAAATTTGGCAGGTATGGGTTCTATTTCTGATGTACCTATTATCATATTATCAAAAGATAGTATTTCAAAGATCTAATGAAATCTCCGTAAGTTTTCATGAAATGCAAAAGGAAAAAACATCCTAATGGTATCTGCATTGCAAGCAAGACGATTGATATAAGCAGAATGGAGTCAAGCATACATGGTCTTCTTTAACAAAGAGGAAGGATGAGAAGCATCCATCGAGGATGTAGAAGTAGATGAGAGAATTTGGGGACGTATTTCCTAAGGAACTACCAAGTTTACCCCCAGATAGGCAGTTAGAGTTCACCATAGATTTGGAAGAAGGAGCAGCTCTGATATCTAAAGCACCTTACCGAATGGCACCCAAGGAACTCTAAGAAATGAAGATACAGTTGCAAAAACTGTTGGAGTTAGGATTCATCCGACCAAGCGTCTCGCCCTACGAAGCATCTATGTTATTTGTAAAGAAGAAAGATGGTACCATGCGTATGTCCATAGATTATAGAGAGTAGAACAAGGTCACTCTGAAGAACAAGTATCCGCTTCCAAGGATAGATGACCAGTTTGATCAACTTAAAGGTGCGAGTGTATTCTCAAAGATTGATCTTCGATTTGGATACCATCAGCTCAAGATCAAGAGCGAGGACATACCTAAGACTGCATTCCAAACAAGATATCGACACTACGAGTTTGTAGTGACGTCGTTTGGGTTGACAAAAGCACGTGCAGTCTTCATGGACTTAATGAATACGGTATTTCAACCCTACCTAGATTGGTTTGTCCTATTATTTATAGATGATACACTCATCTACTCAAAAGGAAAGTAGGAACATGAGGAACACTTGAGAATAGTCTTCGAGACATTGAGAAACGAGCGACTATACGCCAAATTCAGCAAGTGTGAATTTTGTCTGAGGGAATGATGTTCATAGAACACATTATGTCAGCTGAGGAATCAAAGTGGATCCCACAAAGGTTCAAGCAGTGAAGGAGTGGAAGACTCTGACGACCCCAAATGAGATTACAACCTTCTTAGGATTAGCGAGATATTATCAACGTTTCATAGAGGAATTGTCGAAAATAGCAAGGCTTAGTACACATCTGTTGAAGAAAGGGATAAAGTTTGAATGGACTTGTAACGCCCCGACCTCGCTGGCTGGGATGCCACGATGGAGCCGAAGGGAGTAATGATAATAACAGCATATGAACGGGGATCTAATTATAATAAGGATTTCAAAAGAGATGGAGTGTGAGTACATGCGTTATCGCAACATCAGAATTAAGGTACAAACATTCATTTAATAGGAATAATAGTTTCGAAAATGAAGGAGTATATACACATGCATTGTCATAGTGTGAAGACTAGTTACAGAACCAACAAAATAAATGAAAGATAGATACAGAGTTCATTATTCAACTGATGGAAACATGGTTCAGGGAGGTATATGATACACCCCTCGGGGCATGTAAATTCTCATCACTTCCTTGCTCAACATCCTCATGACTGTACAACTCTCAACCTGCATATTTAGAAATACACGTAGGGCGTGCACATTTAGAAATACATTCTGAATCCTTCCAGCACGTGCAAGCACAAAAGAATGAGTGCTTGTGCTATATTCATCGAGAGGGCCGTCTGAGCCTGTGAGAGGCTTTGAGATTTTTACCGATTGGCTGGGGTTCGAGGCGACGCCTTCAAGGTGGGCGTCTTGGTCTTGTGATCAATGACTGAGATTAACGAATATTTTGGCCCTCAACAATAGCTCCATATCTTTGCAAATCAAGTTGATTGATTCGGAGAGACAAACCTAAAAAAGATATAGGTAGCCTAAAAATATGCGTTCAAGCGCCATTCTACCTGCTTTCGAGGTCAGGTTTAGATTGTGTGCTGCTGTTGTTGGTTCTTGATTCCCGTCAAGATTTTGCAAACAATCCCTACCCCGGGGTGGCCACCCCCAAGTTGAAGAGGTGAAGAGCAAGAGATTTCACGAGAGAGATATGAAATATTTTGTACCTGCCGGGAGGTGTAACATGAGTTGAGTGTCCGGCCAGACCGAAGCCAAAGACACTTCAAATATACACAGTTGTTTCTGGAGACGACTTTGATGGAGCCGAATAGATAGAAGTTCTACCGATAGATTTTATTATGTGCATCAAGGTGCGGCATTTTCGAAGAGAGCCGAGAATAGCTATGTTTTTTATTGGAGCAGGGGACAACTGTGACTGAGTAGTTTACCCTCCGGAAATAGGTTATCCTAGAGCTTGGACACAAGTGCTAAAAAGCTCCAAATGTTTTACATGTCGTTACGAATTTGTAAACAACAGAGGTCATGCAGATTACATGCTGCGCATCGTAAAAAGAATATGAGTTTTGAGTACTAGGTGCATGCTGATACACGTTTTCTTTAACGAAAAACGGGCCGTAATAATAAAAAGATCAAACTCAGGGACTAGGTATAAAGAAACGTCGTTAAGCACTAATT
>AYJT01083481.1:0-10732 GCA_001278415.1 Ocimum tenuiflorum | reverse complement strand
TTGCCACGAGCTCAAGACCTATCTCCACCTCGTTAATGGTTTCGTCAGCTCAAACTGCCCCTTCCGCGCCACCGCTAGAAAAATGATGGGCAAAACCCTAGCCGAGAGTTGATAGATTTTTACTGACCCAAATTTCACGGCAAATAGTCTTGTAGATAGATATTACAACATTGAATTGAATTTACTGGGGATGATGTCCCAAAAGTGTAAAGATGTGAGTTGTTTTCCACCACTAACGTGGCGCGGTTGTTGTACAAAAGAAAGAGAGGAAATTTTCTAATTTTGACTAGGTGCGTGCGGTATGTAAGAAGATTGAGGTTTTTGGTTGGTGTTTTTCTAAGGTTGGTAAAAATGCAGCGCCGATATTTTGTAAATAGTTTTTTATATGTTGTGGACGGTACTTGAAAAAGCTTTATTTTGTTTTATTTGGGAAAGAATGAGGGAAAAATTGTAACAATCATTACCATAAAAAGGTACATTCAGAGCCCCACCGACCCGGTTCACCACAGCTGCCACCTAACCGGACCGCCGTCCAACTCCACAGATATTTCTCACGCACCGTCCGATTGTTCGGGATACTTTTTAAATCTTAAAATATTCTTTTACTGAAAATTTTAACCTAACCGGTCTGAATCCTATGATATTTTATTAAATGACGCGTGGAAATTTTCTTAATTTTCATTTTTCTTGTAATTGAACAACCTAAATTTTGACGCATCATTTATCCGAACATACAATCCATTTTTTCAATATGGGACACGAGTGAATTTTTGTTACTTTGAATGGTATACACATAGAAGTACATAATGGACGGATATTGTGTTGGGTCTCTTTCCCGCTTTTTGGTGAATTCATCTATGTTTACCATTTTTGAGTTTTTTATTACCTAATTTTATATGAAAATAGTAAATTATGGTTTCATGTATTAATTTATCACAGTTCTAGTCATATCATTGTAACGGCTCAAATGAGCATCTTTTATCGTAAATGGTTTAAAATTCGTTGTGCATAAAGACTAAAGAGTGTACAATAGAGTCATGCATATAATTTGACTTTCTTTGCAGAACTTGTTATTGAATAAGTTCTATATAATTGGTAGGATACATGAATGGTGAATCTAGAATTCTAAACATAAAATAGAAATAAAACAATATTTTACAAGAAATATAATTATTTCACTAAAATGTGTCTTAATGATACGATGAGAATTTGGCATATAAAGCTTTCTATTTACGTTCTTTCTTTTAGTTATGAGATGTGGGGATAATCGAGTGATTGTGTTTCTTATTTTCTTTTAAGAATTGTTCGAGCCAATGCAACGACTGTCGGATTTATGTTTATAGAATTTTTAATGCACAAGGGTAACATAATCTAAAAAAACTTTATATACAAAAATTATGAGTTCATTCAAATCACCTAAATAATAGTTGGAGTAGAATTATTATAAAATCTTATAAACTAGGGTTAAGGACCATGAGCCTCTCACTATTGGTTGAATTAATAATATAAAATACAAAAAAAATGTTGTTCTGAATGTTTTAAATTTAAAAATGAAAAATCTAAGGATCTATTTTGGGGACTTAATCGAATCCAAAAATAGTTAAAGAATCCCACTCAATTCTCGCCAAATAGTTCAAGGGTCTGATTATTTCTAAATCCTTTAAACCAGACCTAACATATTCAGTTGGACTTGTACTGCGATCCTCATTATATTTATGTGTTAAACTCTGTATTACATATAAAATTTTATTATATTTTAGTTAATATTTTATTTTTAAGTTATAGTTTAATTTTATGAACATTATTGTAAAATAATTATTTTGTCAGTCATAATTAAAAATAACTGAGAAAAATATTATAGATTTAAATAAAAATAAAAACACACAAAATTAAAATTCAGAAAAAAATTATTTACTAAAATAAATAATAATTCAATATGTAAATGAAAGTGTAATATAAAGATGTAATGGAGAATTTCCAACAAACAAAATTCACCTAGACTTACAATAATAATAATTCAGGCCGGCAGGCTTCCGTTTAAGTTTCAGAAACTACAATGCAGATTGCATGTTGTAACAAATAAAGTTACTGATTTTCGTTGGGTCAACAACACGTATTCATCCGCATCAAAATTCTAGTCAGAGTAAAAATATATTCTCTACTCATTTTAAGTGGTTGGTTCTTTGAAAAATTTGATATCAATCTCATCACCCCTCAACTCTGTACACGTGTACAAAAAGTATCCACGCTCATTGTCTATTGTGTCTCCACGCAATCCATAGTTGTGGTAAGAACATTTATTTCCCCGTATAATTTCTGCTAGTAGATTGTCTAATTAATTAAGTAGTTTATCATCTTTTGGCAATATTAAATATAAAAAAGCATTGTGAACACCTGACCGAGTACTACTGCAATAATTATGTGACGTCAAATATTAATTACTCGAAATATCGATGAAGAAAATTTGACTGTGAAGGCATTAATTATGAGGATAAATCATAAATTGGTCGATTTTTCTTATTTAAAGAGTTACTCACTACCTCACTAATACATGGTTCAGAATACTATTTGGGGCGTTCCAATTATAAATTATGATTTTTTGCATGTAGTATTACTTTTATACTATTTTATCGATACACTCTAGATTTGATCTTGGAAATAAAAATAATAGTTAACTGATATTATATTGGGTAATATTAAATGTGATATTATGAAAAAAAGAATGCGATTAGTTATACTTTGAAAAATATAGAAAATCATTTTCTATCAATCAATAATTTTCATTAAATTATGGCAATGTGGGAAGTTTGGGTAATGAAAGTTTGCTTAAGTATATTATTTTCTTAAAAGAATTTTAGCAAACGCTTAAGATCAAACTCAATCATATAATCGCGATGGAGGTAATATTATTTTGAAAAAGAAAGTTATTCCACTAAAATTTTCATACATAGTAGGGGTTGAGCAAATGGTCCATCGATTAAAAAATTGAATAAAGAGTCAAAAATTGAAAGAACTGAAACATTTTGTCTTTCAATTTCAAATATCAAATTCTTTCAAAATTCAATAAGCTAAATATAATATTTTAAGTTATCTGTTATAAGGAAAACATGCATAGTACTACAAACCGAGAGAGAAATATTATTTCACATACATCAAAATTCACGACCAATCAAATTACATTATGTGAATTTAAATAATAAAATATTAATTTATTTATATTTGAGATTTGATCAAATATTATTTCCTAAATTAAATAAGTAAATAATTGATATTTAACTTATTTAACATGTGACTAAATCTTTCAAAATTATCCAAATATGGTGGAACCAATAGGAGCTTCCCACATAAGCCCTAGGAGGCTCACAATTCCCTATAAATTGAGACTTGGAGACACAAAAACACAACGAAGGAGTAGGAAACACACATTGGAGGAGTATGAAACACACACTCAAGGTGAAGTATGAAGTTCTCTCTACACATTCAAGGCGCATTCAAGCAATACTCAAAGCGTTCAAGGCATTCTCCATCCAAATCTGAGGAAAAGAAGGTGTTTGATCCAAAATCAAGGTCTGTTACCCTTGGAGAAACGTCATTAAGCAATCAAGCCTTTGAAGACGAAGATCTAAGTTCGATTTCAAGAAGAACAACGGTCATATTCTTCATCAAATTCAAGCCAAATCTATCGCTCGATCTGACATTAAGGCTCCTTTGCCCCCGGCAAACTTTGTTAAATCCACAAATCCTTAAAGATCAAGATCGAAGTTCAAACCAAAGAAAAATGAGATCAACTTATTAGTCAAACTCAAATCAAATTCAACATTCCATCCAGAAATAAGGTGCAGACCATCTGGATCAACATTACAAAGCCTCAAATCCAAGTTTAAGAAGATCGAAGGAGACAAATTCATTTGAAGATTAAAAAAATACACAAGAACACTCAAAGATCAAATCCGAAGAGGAGAATCAAAGGAGATAGAATCTGTAAAGTTTTATTTTGATCCAAATCAAATCAGATTGTATACCAATTTCTATTTATTTATTTGCAAATAAATAAATATTAAAATTTGTGTTCACAAATTTTGGCACACCAGTGGGACCTCTCTACCTTTCATCTTTTGTCTTCACCTCTTCAACAATTCAAAGATGTCTAATGCCTCAAACATAGAGGAACAAGTGGCAAGCATGAAAGCTATGACCTAGGTGTTAAGAAAACAACTCCAAGAGAAAGATGCTGAGATCATGAGGCTCCAGAAGGGAAAAGGGGAGTCAAGTCACGCTAATTGTGAACAGTAGGAACGAAATAAAGAAGAAGAAGTAAAGAGGCAAAGTCTACGTCAATGGTAGTTTCATCTCATCTGATGGCTTCATCCAAGTCGATCAGCTGAAAGAGTTCATCAAAGGAACATTGAAGAACAAGTTTGAAGAAAAGCTCCAAGTCATCATTTTCTTACTCCAAGCCTTACACTAAAAAAATTGATAGTCTGAGGATGCTAATGAGTTATCAACCTCCAAAGTTTCAATAGTTCGACGGCAAAGGAAACCCGATACAACACATTGCCCATTTTGTGGAGACTGATCTTGAGCCCGAGGCAGGAACTTATATAGATAATCCTGTAAAACAGTTTGTGCGGTCTCTCAAAAGAAACACCTTCGATTGGTGCACTGATCTCTAGCCTAATTCAATCGACAATTGAGGACTGATGAGTTTCTCAATCGATTCTATAGCACAACAAGGATGGTTAGTATGGTGGAGCTAACGAACATTCACCAATGGAAAGATGAGCCGATGATCAACTACATCAACAGATGGAGAAACCTTTGCCTGAATTATAGAGATCGTCTGTCTGAAGCCTCCGCGATAGATATGTGCATCCTAGGGATGTGGAACCTTCAATACATCCTTAAAGGAATCCAGCCAAGAACCTTCGAAGAATTAGCTACTCGAGCTCATGACATGGAGTTGAGCATGACTGCAAGTAGGATGAGGGAGCCACCAATCCATGAGTCCCGCAGATCTCAAGAATGGAATGACTCAATAAAGGGGGCAACTCATTTGATGAAATTGCGGAGGAGTCTATGGCGGTGAGAACAGTACATGTTGCTTTCCATAAGAAAGAAAATCGAAGGAAAATACAAGATGCTCCTCAAGAAAGGATGAAAAGAAAGTTGACTCAATGCAACAAGAGTATCCCTTCTTGAACTCCAACGTCCCTGACATCTTTGACGATTTACTCCAAGCAAAACCTGATCGAGCTGCCCGAAATGAAATGTCCAGAAGAAGTAGGACGAATAAATGATTCGAAGTATTGCAAATACCATCGCTTGGTGGACATTCAATAGAGGATTGCTTTGTTTTCAAAGACAAGGTGGTACAGTTGGCAGGAGAGGGGAAAATCTCGTTTGAAGAAGATAACGTCATTACCAATCATGATGGAAGAAATTGTCTCCAAATACCACATTACATTGAATGAAGAAGTTGTGACTAAAGAAGATGTTAAGCACACATCACCGCCACCTGAGGAGGGTGACAATTGTTGAGCGCTCTCAAGGAAAGGAAAAAAAAAGAAGAAGAAGAATGAAAAAAACAAAAAGAAAAAAGAGAAAAGAAGAAGAAGTCAACTCTCCGTGACGCACGAGCCTAAACTGCATGTCAAAAATCTTGAAGAAAGCTCCATTAGGCACAAGCATAAACTACACGTCACAAATTTTGAAGAAAGCTCATTGACGCACAAACCTAAACTGCACGTCACAAATCTTGACAGCTTCGAGTTACAAAACCAAATCTTGAAGAAAGCTCTGTGATGTACGAGCCTAAACTGTGCGTCACAAAACCAAATCTTGAAGAAAGCTCCGTGATGCACGAGCCAAAACTGCACGTCACAAATCTTGAAGAAAGGTCCACAACGCATGAGCCTAAACTGCATGCTATTCCTTGCCCACACGAGTATAAACTGTGTACGTCATCCGGTTCTCGAAATCACAAATATTCTCCCAACCTAGCAGCAATGGCGGTAGAGAAAGAAAAGTGCAATGATGCTCGATAGGGAAAAGGTCTTCTCTTGTACCTCCGTTTCCCCCACTGCCATCACTGTACTTGGGCTTCCTTGGGTAATGTGGTGTCCTAAAATTGTCAAGATAGCAAACATCCTATTGAAGATGATGATGATCGGAATAAAGTATCCATGTTAAAGAACTCAGGCCGAAATCAAATTAAAGAACTCCTCGATAAGAGTATAAACTATCTGAAATTTTGAGACTCGTTCTTTTCAAACAAGTTGTGCAAGAACAAGTCTCAAGGGGACAATTTGTAGGCACATGAAAATTCACGGCCAATTAAATCACGCCATGATTTAAAATAATAAAATATCAATTTATTTATATTTGGCATTTGATCAAATATTATTTCCTAAATTAAATAATTTATATTTAACTTATTTAACACGTGACTAAATCTTTCAAGATTGTCCAAATATAGGGGGGACCAATAGGAGCTTGCCACATAAGCCATATGAGGCTCACAATTCCCTATAAATAGAGGCTTGGAGACATAAACATACAGCGAAGGAGTAGGAAGCACACATTGGAGGAGTATGAAAAACACACTCAAGGTGAAGTCTGAAGTTTTCTCTACACATTCAAGGCGCATTCAAGTAATCTTCAAGGCGCTCATGACATTCTCCATCCAAATCCGAGGAAAAGAAGGTGTTTGATCTAAAATCAAGGTCCGCGACCCTTGGAGAAACGTCATCAAACAATCAAGCCTTTGAAAACGAAGATCAAAGTTCGAGTTCACGAAGAACGGCGGTCAGATTCTTCACCAAATTCAAGCCAAATCTAGCGTTTGATCCAACATTAAGGCTCCTCTGTCCCTGAAAAACGTTATTAAATCCACAAATCCTTAAAGATCATGATCGAAGTTCAAATCAAAGAAGAACGAGATCAACTTATTCGTCAAACTCAAATCAAATTCAACGTTCGATCTAGAAATAAGGTGCAGACCATCCGAATCAACATTACAAAACCTCTAATCCAAGTTCAAGAAGATCGAAGGAGACAAATTCATTAGAAGATTCAAAATAACACACAAGAACACTCAAAGATCAAATCCGAAAAGGAGAATCAAATGAGATTCAGAGATCGAACCCACAAAATAAAAAAAATCAAATTGTACACCAATTTTCCTTTTATTTATTTATAAATAAATAAATATTAAAATTTGTGTTCACAATTATATTTTCATTTAAGTTCTATTAGTTTGCAAGATTTTTGTTTAAAAGATGTAATGGTTAATAGAAAAAGTAATCGACCTCCCACGTGTCATACACAGAAAACACACCACCTTCCCGAAAAGTATTATTTTAGAATATTTATAAACATAAATTCATAGCATGTATGTTGTTGTTTGGTCTTTCCATGATCAGGGTGTCACGAATTAAATTATAATTTATGTAAGAACTGTATTTCCTTTCCTTCTTGCCGACGGTTTCTACTTGTTATTAAAACATTATGTACGAATTACGATTCCATTTTATATTTGTCACATTTCAACCACATAGAATCACATATCCATCCTATAGTTAACATTAATTAATTTTTGACAAACTGGCACTTACGCGTCGACTACTAAGAATATTAATATTTTTTTTTGCAAGATAAATATTAGTTTACACACACAAACAAATAGAGAGAGAATCAAATAGTATATAAAAAAAGAAATGAGTATTGAGTGAATCGTGAATTTGTACAAAAAGACATAATAAATTACAACAATAAAATGCGCAGTTATTAGTTATTTCACTGAGAGTAGTTATCACATAGTCACAAATCTCGCTGTTGTGTGTGTATATGGCATAAGTATTGTATCATTTAATACAAAATTTTTTATTATCATATACAACACAACACCTCATACTCTATCAAATACAAAGCAGAGAATCTAAATCGATTTATGCGGGAGAACGAAAACAAAATTCCCCTTAATGTTGAACATAAAACCCAATAAATTTTAGTTAGTAGATAAAAGAAATGAGGGGTTCTGGTCGGTTGGTCAAAAATGCATAATTTCCTTCAAAATTGAACTGTAGCTATGAAAGAATCAGATGTCAACCTCAACTAAGTTAAGGTCTAAAATTAGCTAGCTTACTTCACAGTCAAGATTTTTTAGATTCTCCCACTTTCCACGACTCCAATATGTATTTATGCATTATCGCTCGACACGCAATATTCCATAATCCAAAAACACAATATACACAACTACATCTTTAGCATGATATATATAAATATCAATCTCGACCTTTCATTTTGCGGATCAACAATCAAGGTTTAATAATTTCGGTTTCCAATATATGCTAAAAATCTAGCATTTTTGGATTTTAAATGACAATTATAAAAATATTTATCCGATTCATTTTTTTCTCTCATTTCTCCTTTAAAATTGTTTAAAATTTTAAATGACAATAATTCACTTAATTTAGATTATTTTTTGCATGTCATATGCCAAATTACACCAAGATAAAAAAAAAAATCAATAGGACAAAAAATTGCAAATATTTTAAAATCTGCAAGATATTGCTAAATGGCCGGTTACACCAACATGCAAAAAAATCAATGCGACAAAAGTGAAATTAGATTGTCCAATTAGATTGAAAAAGCAATTTACTTTCTATAAAACATGCAATCTCGTATTAATTGTCCTTGGTGCATTAAGGGAGAATCAGTCATATCCATCTAGTAAGGTGCATTTTGATGTTAATACGGTTCATTGATGGCTAGATCCGTAAAAATATTATGCTATTTTGGATATAGATAATGTTTATTCGAGTGCAATATGAAGATACAAATATTTTACTTCCATTAACTGATTTATTAGATGATAAAAACATATATAATTTTAAGTATTATTCGAAATTCAAAAGAACTCAACTGGGGGCCGTTGAACAGCTGAAAATAAGCTCGAGCCCCCTTACAAAAAGTAAAAATGGAAGCAGACCAGTTCGGGTTAATGAGTGCTTTGAAATAGAATGAGAAAACTTGAATTTGATTAACTCAATTTATAAGACTTTGGAATAGTAAGGAAATTACAAAAATGAAACTATTTAGTTTGAACAACAAAAGGTTATTAATAAGTCCCACAACGATTTTTTTAACAATAGTATAAAATACACAAATTATTACAATATGATGTAACAAAAAAATGGATATAATTAATGCACGACAAAATAATTTGTGAGTTTCTCGTACGATAACAATGGATTTTTATGATATAAACTGCAATTTTATATTTGAAAAATATTTATTTTACTATATAACTTTATGCATTTTATGGAGAATTTGTCAAGAGAAATTTATATTTTTCGTACAATTTTATATAGTAAAGAATGCAGTGAAAAATAAATATTTGAATCATGAGTTACTGTCAATCCTGAAGATGAAGCGATGAGCTTATTTATTTAGTAAATTCGTGAAGATGATAATTAAAGCGTGGATTTTGGAGAATCTGAAACAGTCCCCCCCTGAGAAAGACAGGGAGAAAATGCTCCCTTGGAAGATGCATGCTCTAAATTGCGGCTTCAAAGTTATATAATTAGAGATGAGTCCCTATCCTCGTGAGGACGAAAAGTTGGACTTTTCTAATGATGGATCCATCCATTTTAGGTCATGGTCAAACTCTTATTAACTTATTATGCAATAAACTATAAATACAATTAGTATAACAATGTGAAACCAAAACATCGTGAATCATATGATTCGACTACCGTCTTAATTTCCATATCTACATCTACTCTCTACATATTTCTATAATGTATATGTACTTTATCATACCTATGTTCATTATTTGTGATGCCTCTAATTCAAAATAAATTAAATAATTAAAAAAAGCGCGATTCCGACCTATATATCATTTATTTTTCAGTTAAATAAAGTAAAGTATTGATCTCTAATCCCCCCAACTAGGAAGAATTAAAATCACCCATACATGGATATCTTGAATGTTTTATAAAGTATTGAATTCCCGAGGAAAGTAAATAGGCAAAACATAGACACAATTACAAATATTTGCCTTAATTCCTAGAAAATAACGATAACTAATGATATTTACGAATAAAAAGCTCACAAGTGACAACAATGCTTATATGCGGGTGTGCTAAAATGATTTTATGAATTTTCACTACCTTACAAGCTCTTTATTAATATTTTATAAGGGGAAAATGAGGATATTTTTTTTTTCTCTTTCTCCTCTATCATTTATTAATTAGAACTTTAGACAAACATGGTCGCTTGATTTAAATCATACATTAAATTAAAGATAATTTTATTATGTTTCAAACAAAACTCTAATTGCATATGTTTATGTAAGAAAAATGTACAAAAAATACAAATTAATAATTATTTCAATGCAATTCAGAATTATACCGAATAATGAAATTTACAAACAATGCATTTTTAGTATTTACACGTGATACAATTTATGCTTTATGAACGATTATCATTAGTTATGAGTTATCTCTTTAGGAATGATTATTTTATATATCATTATATAGATTTGTTTTCGTGTTCTCTTTTTAATCGACACATTGTATTGTTGATATTCATTTAATTAAATAGATAACTTATAAAAACTAAATAAATGAGAGCAAAAATTCACTCAAAAGAACTAGATCATTTTTTTTTCCAGCTAAGGGGAAGAACTGGAACCCTCCCTATCCAAATATTCCCAAACAACAAGAGGAGG
>AYJT01083390.1:0-14865 GCA_001278415.1 Ocimum tenuiflorum | reverse complement strand
ATATCAGAAATATTGTTTCCCGATGATCTTTTCTTCCTTTGTTTTTTGGCCATATCATGACCGAAGAGGCCTAGCATTTGAATGAGCACTAAGTTCTATATTGACCTTGTCTGGAAATTCTCTTTTCGGCGTCGACCTTCCTTTGCAATTTTATAATCCTTGCACTATTTTGGTACAATTTTTAATTATGGCACGATTATCATAACATATTTCTGGATTCAAATAATAACCCACGGCATGCAACGGTCGATGCAACTGACACTCCCATCTGCTGTCAATCATCTCAAAGACTTGTTTACAATTCTCCTCATTGTGACCAAGGTTGTTACTAATTGTCTCTTTCGCTCTATCCATAGCCTCATAGATGTATCCCGTAGGTGGTTTCTTTCCCCATCCACCATCCTTAGGACTTTTACCAAGGGACATATGAGCTTAAGGGCATAGAGAACGTTCTTCCAATAGATAACTTGTAATTTTTGTGCAACTTCTTTTGCCTATTCTCCAAAAGTTACCATTTTTCTCAAATTCTTCCGCTTTTTATGCATTTGCGAAAGCGTAATGAAAGAGTTTGCAAATCGAGTTACTGCTGGCCAATGCAGATTTCTTTGATTTGTGAACTTCCTCATCATGTTCACAACACCTATGTCATTATTATAGATGTAACCATTGATGAACATAGCTTTCTTCAAAGCATTTTTCACCTTTAGAACTTTTGTGTCGATGTCTTCCAACAAAAGATCAACGCAGTGTATTGCGCAGGAAGTCCAATAAAGATGACGCCTCTTATCCTCAAACATTTTTCTTATCGAATAATGAACAAGAAGATTAACTTCTATGCATGAAAGTATAATTTACCATCTTTGGAGATGTAATCAACGATTCAACAAGTATTATTCAAGATTTATGTGCCAACAAATTACAATTTAGGTATCGTGAAGGTATAATTTAGGATTTTTTTTAAAAACATAATTTTTACAATGCCGATAAAGTATAATTTATGTAGTATAAAAGTATATTTTACAAACTCTACAACTTTGTTCAAAATTTATTTAATAAAATCAATTGTAGTTTTTATAATGCCAACAAAGTATAATTTATATAGCATGAAAGTATAATATGTAATCTTTGTAGTTATAATTTATGATTCCATCAAGTATATTTAAGATTCATTCTATTGTATCGTCAACAAGGTTCAATTTATGAGGCATGAAAATACATCAAACCATGTATCACCAGGCTTCGCTTTCTCCTCTGCGGAATCTGGCATCTCATTAGTAAGATAGGCTCTTCTGCAGCTCGTTAATCAATGCCTGCCCACCAGCATGGATGCAGAAGTGCTTGAACGCCAGCTTGAAGTTTGAAATATATGGTTTAGATTTGGAGTCCAAAATATTCCTTCTAATAAAGTAAAAGAGTGAACACAATTTGCTCTTAATTAGGAAGAACGAGAGATCCGATTGTAGTGATGTTCAATTTCACAAGATCGATGTTCAATTTAATTCCGACGTTTCTTTTCTGCCCTCTTCCTATGATATGCAACTGACCGGGGGTGCACAACAACGTTACCGATGCCTTGAGTCGGAAAGTGGAGAGCTACGTTGCAGCGCTGTCACTAGTCGAGTTGGATTTCTTGGAGAAGATTCATGAATCCTCCCAAACTGACCCCTCATATCTGAAGTTAGTCGATCAAGTGAAAAAGGGAGAACTTCGAAGATATTGGCTCGAGGATGGGTTACTATTTGCCAGATGGAACAGGGCCTACGTCCCAGCTGGGGTAATTCGGCGAGTTGCTGAGGGAGATCCACGACCCCTAGTGGGCCGGGCATCCAGGTGTTGAACGGATGTATGCACGACTATCCCGTCGATATATGGCCTAAAATGAAGGATGCTATGGAGGCATATGTAAAGTCGTGTTTGGTGTGTCAACTAGACAAGACGGAGAGGAGGAAGGAAGTTTGGCTTCTACAGCTGTTACCCATACCTGACAAGCCATTCCAGTTGGTCTCGATGGATTTCATTTCAGGTTTTTTGAAGGTCGACGGCCTAACCTCTATTTTTGTGGTTGTGGATCGTTTTTCAAAATATGGAGTGTTTATGGCCCACCCCAGTGCTTGCCCGGTGAAGGTGGCTGGCATGCTATTCTTAAAGAACGTTGTGAAACACTTTGGGGATCCCCGAGGACATAGTCAGTGATCATGACACGAGGTTCACAGGATGGTTCTGGACTTCATTGTTTAGTATGATGGGGACCAAGCTGAAGTTTTCGACGACGAACCATCCATATACTGATGGGCAAACGGAAAGGATGAACCAATTACTCGAAGAGTACCCGCGTCACTGCAAGTAAGAAAAATTGGACATAATTGTTGGATACGGCCCAATTCTGTTACAATTTGCATCGAGCTTCTGCGATGAAAAAGAGCACATTCGAAATTATACTTGGGCAACAACCACTGACTCCCACGAGGTTATTGTCCAACGGACTGGAGGGAATTGCTCGGCAGCCTATAAGTTTGTTAGAGAGAAGCAGGAGATGTTGGACGAAGTGAGGGAAAGCCTCGAGAAGGCTTAGCGTAGAATGAAGCGGTACATTGATAAAAGACGCCGAGATGTCGAGTTCGATGTTGGAGACCAAGTGTTGCTGAAACTTACTCCTCAGATTTGGAAGAAGATTTCTTCCAAGGCCGTGCACAGAGGCTTGATACCCAAATTTGATGGGTCGTTTGAAGTCATTAAAAGAGTTGAACATGTGGCATATCGGTTAAAGTTGCCTGATAGATTGAAGATACATCCGACCTTTCACGTGTCCTACCTGAAGGAATTCCATCCGAATCTACTTGATGCTTCGAAGCAGCAAACGAAACGCGCCCCACCTGTGATCTACCAACAATACACGAAGGTGGTGGAAAGGATTCTCAACCACCGAAGCTTGGGACATAGTAGGCAAAACCGAAGAATGGACTTGTTGGTTCAATGGTGGGGAGAAAGTGCGATAGATGCTTTGTGGGAAAAGGCTGTAGATTTATGGCAGTTTGAGAAAGAGATTTCAGAGTACTAAGAGGTAAAAAGAAATAACCCTCAAGGCACGACGAGGATGTCGTCAGGCTTTGGTGAGGGAGAATTGTTAGCCCCATAAGTCAATGAGTCCTGAGACGGGTCGGGGCATAACAACTGTCTCGGGCAGATGGCACTAAGGTATGAGCACCTTAGTCCATGACGGGCATAGACGCGGAACTATGCATGGTGGGTCGAGACGATAGTTCAAACATTCGAAGTGACGATCCAGACATTCGGAGCGATGGTTCATGTGTACGAGGCCCAGGTCGAGTGTTTGAGGTACGGGTCGAGGGCTCAAGGTAGAGGTTCGAGGCAACGAAGAAAGCCTCAATTGTCCAGAGCTGGCTTGAGGTTGAAGGAGTTCGATAGTAAAGGATCGTATGGATGCGGCTCTTGGCAAAGCGAGGTGTCTCTTGCACACTGATGCCTTCTTAAACCGAGACGTCCCTCAGAGGAGAACGTAACCTGCGAAGCGAGGCATCTCGTGGAGAAGGACACGACTCTCGAACATGCCTCTTAGCATAGTGTTGTGTTGAATCGTAGGGCTGCGACCCACACTATAAATATATATAATTGGGCTAAGTCTTACAGAAGGAGCTGCATGTGAGATTAGTCATTCATTTGTAAATAACGAGAGCAATACAAAGGTTAGGATGAGTTCCTATAAGTTTGGTGTTTGTACTTGCATTCTGCTACATTCATAGAAATGAGAAGTCTTACACCGATGCACTCATACACTTGGTTAGGAATCCGACGTGGAAGAGAGAGAGAGAGGCTGACTAATAATATTTACTAGTGTCGCACACGGGAAAGTTCTGGGGTGAGAAAAATTTTCCTGTGACACCTAGGCTCTGGCACAAAGTAAAGTGTCATCAACATTAAAAGCGGTGAGAAATCATTGGCGCCTCTCTTACAACTTTTACTCCATAGACTCTACCTTCCTTCTCCGCTGCCTTGATAATTCACATGAAGGCCTCTACACACAGTAATAACAAGTAGGGGGAGATTAGATCTCCTTGAAAAGACCCCTCTCCGAAGTAAAAGGGGGCATAGATTGCCCATTAACCAATACTTAGTAAGAAATTATGGTCACTGCAAACCTAGATTTATCCATAGGGGTGTTCACAAGTCAAGTCGAGCCAAGCAGTGGCAAGCTCAAGCTTAATAGAGAAACTCAAAGTCCGAGCTCGATTTGACCGAGCTTGATTTTTTTGAGCTTGATCTCAACTTATTTCAAAGCTCGAATATTTTTCTTATGCTACTTCTGCCTCCAGTAGCATCTACGGTCAATGCATTTGTTGGAGCACTCTACAAAGTGTTATGTGCAATGTCCACCACCTGCTCCAGGAAGGAAGGAAATGTGTGAGGTTTGTTTCAACTATCTCACCTTGCAAAATTTCCTTACTTTTTGGCTTAAACTTGTGCGCCATAAGCATTTTCTCCACTTCTTTGCAATGACTGTTTATGAAGTTGGTCGATTACTACTTCATTTCCTTCACTGGATTTTGTCCCTGTTGCCAACTCCCTGTTTCGTCTCCCCAACACTGAGGATAGAGCTGTCATTTACTTCACCGCTGTGAGATTTGATGGCGAGTGGTTAGGGTTTTGAATTGGGAGAATCTAAAAATGCTTTTATACATCTAGTCAAATGCAATAAACTAGTATCCTAAGGTGTAAAATTGTAAAAATAGCAAGGCTGGATTAGGCTCGCGAGCTTGTCGAGCTAAACATTTTAAAAGACGCGAGCTCAAGCTCAGCTCATTAATCTTTGAGCCAAACTCAAATTTCTCTTGGGTCGATCTTGAGTAACTCGCAAGCCGGCTTAACTCGTGAACACCCCTATTGATCTACTCACTCGGGAAGCCCATTTTGACCAATACAACTATAAGGAAATGCCATTCTACATGGTCATGCGCCTCGGTCATACCCAATTTTGATTCCATAAAACCATGCTTCCCATTGTTCTTTGATTTCATGGCGTGGAAGATTTCAAGAGTTGTCATTGCGCTGTTTGTTTTAATCTTCCTGGGATAAAAGCACTTTGCGACTCTGAAATTAAGTCGGAAGAATAATCTTCAATCTATTGATATTGTTTTACTAACAATTCGCATGATACCATTACACAAATTTATCAGCCGAAAGCCCCGAGGTGTATTGGGGTTTTCAACTTTAGGGATGAGGACAATAAAGGTTTGGCTAGTATTGACAGGGTCATGTTTTTTTTGACCAAGTTCACCAAAATAAATATCAGACACCACATCCTCAGCCTTGACCGTGTTTAGGACAAACTGTCATATTGGTCATATGGGCTGTTTTATTGTTGTACAGAGTGCGACTTGAAATTAGATATCAAGTGCGCTTCTCTCTCCAAACATGATGTTCACCCACAACATCATCATTTTCTCAAAAAGTTTATGTGTTGCTTGCTATGATATTATACCTAAAGATAACATATACTGTAATGTGATTACTACAAAAGATTTGCGAATGTGCTTTGCTGCCCGCACGAAATAAGCATAGATTAGAGAAGCACATTTGCTGTTGACATATGATGCATGTGTTACGTATAATTCACATTCATATATATCGCAATTCACACCTTTTGTAATTGCATTTGTGTTTGTTTGGAGTTTGGACAGTATTTTATTTCGATCCAAGTCGGTTGTGTTTCGATTCTTCGAAAATATTACTCTCTCCGTTTAATATGTGTATCTTGATTATGTCATTTCAAATTCCACTAATTGATAACACACGATAGAAATAGAAGATTGTCCTGCACCTAATTATGTGCATTTAAAAACATGGATTATGTCATTTAAAAACACTAATTATGTGGTACATGAAACGGACTGTGTCAATTATGTAACATACAACCGCCATGACTCGAATTAGTTTTATATTTTTAATCATGATATTGTATCGAACCCAATGATATAAATATTTGACTTATCAATGCGCATTATGTTAGTTCAATTTATTTGTCCATGACGGAATAAATGTCACATGTGACAAGTAGGGGAATGTAAGACATTATTGTCTCATGTGTGATATATTTAATGTAGATAAATAAATAAGTAAATAAAAGGATAAGTCCAAATAATTATGCAGGTTATTTTGGAGCAGTTAATAAATTAATAACTGATATTTGATGGGAATATTGGTATTATTTCGGAAAATAAAAAATATTAAGATTGGATCCTCTCTCCAAGCATAAAAATATTCTCGAAAAATCCCTAACCGCCATCAGAAAAGCGTGAGAATAGAAAGACGTCAAGGAGGAGAGAAATGCCAGTCTTCTTCGGTTTAACTATTCGACTTCTACATGGACAAATGTATGTAATTTATTTATGAGAATCATAGATTTCAAAATCCTATAAGTTTTTTATTATTAGGGATTTAATTAAAAACCACGTGAATTAGTGTTACAAAGACACGATAGAAATAAAAGATTGTCCAGCACCAATCTCAAAGATATCAAAAAAATGGTTGGCGCTAATGATCGACGATTTAATAAGCGAAGCAACACATAAACAATAAAAAGGAAAACAACTTTACAAGAAAGCATGCACACAGCTAAACTCTCCTACAATATCCTCCCATTGCTTTTAACACTGAAATCTTCCTTGGGATCATCATGGGCTCCCAACTCTATTACTTAATAGCTTTTACTTGTTTATGCTTTTGTTCACATTTTTAGTCGTTAACTTAATTGGGCAATGGAGTCCAGGCAATCATTGCCTCCTTCTACAATTCTTACAGTTTAACACGAGTTTGTCATATTAATTTATCAAGGTCTGAAATTCTACCAGTAAGAGATCATTTGTTTTCTTTAAAAAAAAAAAAAAATTCATGGCTTAGTGCAAAAGTTGGAATTGAAAAGTTCAAACATAATAATTTGGAACTAAATTTATCTCAAGTTAAATGTATATAGTTATTTATTCTACATTATGAATTCTGATCTTAGTTTGTGAAGTGAATCTCATATATAAATTATGGAATGTGACTAATCACAAATAAGAAAAATGATCATTATTATATATTAGACATTATATTCTATAAGCTATAAAAATAAATTCTTATACACATTTCTTTGCTAATTGGTGGAATATAAAATATAATATCTAATTTTATCAATTTTATTAAATTAAAATAATCATAAATTTGTTCAATCTTTAAAATATAACAACGTCTGATTAAAATACAATAATTAAGTGTAATCTAGTATTTACAAAATAATTAAAATAAAAATGTATTAATTTTCGGACTGTTAAAATATCTACAAATTTATCATCAATATTCGTCTTATATTGTGTGTTTGTTATAACAATTAACCATATAAACAGAATTATGCTAATAATCTCAATCATTTGACTTGCCATATTAGGATTGCTATTTTATTGAACAATGCGTTTATCCCTCAATCATTCACCGACTATATTACGATTACAAACCAAAGATTGCAAGTGAAATAAGAAAAATAGGCAGGTGTAAGACTATATAAACACCCCCTATGTATTGATATTATTCATCAACTAATACATCTCTAGACCTTCATAATATGGATTACAGTCTCGCTGCTACTGACTCAAGCTGGTGGGTTTTCACCCTTCCAGCATTTCTGGGCTCAAAGAGAGGGAGAGAGGCACGGGTGGCAATGCGTGGACTGCGCGTCGGGTGGATTCAACCCAATACACGCAAATAATGTATTTTTGGGCGAGATCTCGTTATACTTGGTAAATTCTTTGGAAACAAGTTAGGGTTTATGATTTGTGATGTAACCCTGCACGAAATATAGGTGTGAGCTTCCATATTGTGCCTACACAATGTGATTCTTGTTGAGGTTCATTTTTTATCAGAATCGAATCGAAGGTCTAGGTTTGATTGTAATCGGACACCAGGACTCTTAGGAAACTTTATAGTCCCCCTGAACAGACTGGCTGATATTTTATATATATTAAAAGGTGAATTATAGGGGATTTCCGACGATCGGCGTTAGGAGAATTATAAAAAATAAGTTGTTTGCTACAGGACGCAATTAAGCTATAGGATGAAAGTAAAGGTGTAGTGTGTAATGTGTGATTATAGCTGACTCATTGCCTATTTATACAACAAGTACAAGACGAATCTAAATAATCCCTAAGCTAAGGACTAGATTGAAAATAAGTCGGGGGGCAATCTGCAAATCGTGAGAGAGTTGTTGGAGTCAGGCACTGGATGCCATGCTGACTCAGCAATGGAATCATTCTGGATCCTTCCTGTACGTGCGCAAACATGTGATCAGAATCGTGCAGATTTTGTGAGAGAGCTTGAGGGTTCTAGGCCTGTGAGCATCGAGGAGTTGGGTCACTCGAAGGTCTCCACCCTTGTCTTGCTCGCAAATCTCGAGCTCTTCCAGGGGTCAATCGTCCCTGCTCGAGGCCTTTTTTGCCTTATTCTGATTTTGGCTAGTGGTATCGGGCGCTTTGAGCGGTCGATTTCCCGATTCGACGGTCTTGAGATTTTGAACCTCAACAACAGGCCCCTTGTCTTTGCGAATCAAGTCGATTGATTCGTGGAGACAAGTAGACGGAAAAGTATTGATAGTCGAATCTAAAGGAAATCTTGTACTTGTTTTGCGTAGTGCGATGACACTTGCGTTCGTGGTTTTGATGAATTTCTTCTTCAAGACTCAAGAGGGTAAAACATAAAATTATCCGACGAGTCAGGTGATTGTACCTCACTCGATCATTCGCGGAGTGTTCGAGGTTTTGTTTTGTATCGAGAACCTGAAACGAAAGTAAGATGATAGGATATTGGTTCGTTAAGGCTTTAGTTTATCCTCAGAAGTCAGAGAGGCCAGAGGGGCTGTTGGTAAGTTTAAATTCTGAGAGGATCCATTCCCATCTCAGAGAAGTTTTATCCTCCGGGTGTATCCGTGCCCACCTAGAGAGGACATTTAGGGCTATTGGAAGTTTATACACCGTGGGTATTCAGAAGCCGCGCCACCTCAGTGTTCTTCTAAGCATTTTTATCCGTCGCTCCATGATTAAGTAGATAAGGATCTTGCGGCGTCACGCGTATTGTGCAACGAATTCCATATGCGGCATCGCTCAAGTTTTCGAACTAAAAGCGGAAATTCATCACGGGACGGATTCCATGTGCAACATCGCTCAGGTTTTCGATTTAAAAGTGAAATTAGAGTCATCGCGAAATGAATTCCATGTGCAGCATCGCTCAGGTTTTCGAACCAAAAGCAGAATTAGAGTCATCGTAGAACGGAATCCATATGTGGCATCGCCCAAGTTTCGAACCAAAAGCAGAATTATATAGGCCCAGAAGGTTGCGTGAAGATTGCGAGTTTTTCACTCGGTCGAGGGGCCAGGGGCCAGCTTGAGAGCATAAGTAGCCAAGAGAGTATCAATATTTGTTGTCGTGGCGGAAGCCCCAAGTCTGTAGATCACAATGATTAGCTATGTCCGAAATAAAAAATAATTAGGAGGATCATAGTCGCGAACTATGTCCGAAATAGACGACCGAAGATAAGCCATGTCGCCGAGACATGTTTGCTTTGATACACGAGGGGATTTTATAAGCATAATAGAAATCCGTCGGCAGTCGTGCAAACAAGCTTCTGTCGAGAATAATAATAATTCAAGCCAGAAATCCATATAACTGGTCAATATATCGTAGCGGGGGGCTATGTAGCTCCGAGTATATATGAGAACCGTATGCTCGATATAAGCGAGCATAGATAGTCAGGTGTAATCAGTCGAGTATAAACCATTGGACATAATTTTTCGTGTAAGGAGTCCATGAAATCCATAATAAGAAATCCATCATAAAAAATTTGTTCAATCGTCGGGGTGACAACACATCCCCGAGTGTCGAATACTCACTTGCTTGTTGTAGATTATCGAGAATAATAGATGGTTGGATGTTACGCAGCCTCGAGTATCGATTGCTCGGTCGAGCATCATGTGGCTCCAAGTATCGAACTGTACTCAGAAATCAAACAGTCTCGAGGGGGTGACACAACCCCGAGTATAACAGATAGATAATTTGATTTAAAATGCTAAGTATAGAAATGTATCGAGGAGAGTATCTTGCGTGACTTACCCATAAAACGGTGTTGTTTGGTTAGCAATTTATGGAATTCTAGGCGTGAATATAAAGGGGCGGATGAAGCCCTAATTTCGTAATTTGAATTTCAAATCCACATGTTCTTTCTCTCTCTAGCATATTCAGTTGCTGCAACCCGAATTTTGGGCAGTTCTTTTCTCCTTTCTTTTTTTCGGTCGATTAGGAATTTATTGTATGTTTTGTGTTAATGGCATTCTCTTCTTCCCTTCCCTTCTCCAATTCCTTTGATAGCCTGCTAATTCTAGAATCGGGCATTGTGCCCAACCCATTTAAGAACTTCCCCAAGAAGACCTACATTGAGGGGAATCTCCAGGCTGAGATTCTTCGTGCAAGGTCCACAGTCACCCTCCGTCAAATGGCGATGGTGGCTGAGGCTTGCCAGGTGCCAAATTGGTATTCAGGTATAATTCCTGGATCCGAAGGTAGGTGTCACCGTCCTTCCCGAGTCATGTCACTTTCTGTTTAGCTTTCGTTCATGAGAGGGTTGGGGTCCCCCTTCGTCCTTTTTTGCCAGAATTCTGCATCAGCTGAGGCTTGTGTCGATGTAACTTTCACCTTTGGCATGGCGGCATCTAGTCGCTATGTTTTAACTTTATGTTGACATTTTCTATTTTTATTATTTAATACAAGTCCCAAGGAAGTGCTATTATTACCTGGCGCCATGCCCAGACGTCCCGAACATGGGTCTGATATGGAAAGTGATTTGCTATCCCACTGGGTGGAAAAGGGCATATTTCTTCACGGCAGAAGAAATAAGCACTGTCCCCAGCACCTTGGACTCTCTTGCTCACGCCGGTTGGGTCTTACTCTTTGTTCCTGGGTTGGTTTGCTTTTGATTTACTATTGTCTGATTTTGATCATATTTCCTGTAGGAAGCAAGAGTCCATTATTAGTGGGTGAGTTGAAGATGAGGGTCTGTAAAGCCTTCAGTGTCGAAGACCGCCGTCACGTTGCACTTGCCCGCAACAGGCTTCAATTGGGGGTCCGGCCGATGCCTGCGAAGCACATCAACTTGTCGAGGCTTTTGAACTTCACTCCAGGGAGGATGTCGAGGAGGAACATCTCATGGAAGCGCCGGTGACAAGAAGGACATCCAAATCCAAATGGATGATTGAAATATTCAAATATTATACACTTATTTGAAGCAATTATGATCTTTCCTTTTTTTAAAAAAAAATTATGGTGTATATGTCACTTACACCAATACAATGTGTTTATTCGAATCATACTTTTGAGATCTACTGCTACACCTAAGTTAGGATAAAGTGGTTAGTCATGATTAACACGAATATATAATTTATTGCATAATGAATTAGCAAGTAATATAGGATAATTAATCAATATATATTCTTAGGGTAAAAGTATTTAATGTTATTTATCTAATATATATTTTTAGGGTAAAAGTATTTAATGTTATTTATTTAATTAATCATTTCAAAATCAAGAATCTAAAACAAATACCAACCCAAATTCGAATTAAATATTCGGACTCTATCTTTATGCTTTCATATAAAAAACTATCAACCAATTAATTCATTTTTAAAGGCTAATAAATAATTCGTATATTTTATTTAACATGTTTTGAAATATATGACACTCGATGAATGGCAACAACATTGCGTCAAAGTGTGTGTAAAAAGGATAAGTGGTAGAAAAATAAAGAGTTAGGAGAAAAAGATGATGGTTGTGTGAAGAGAGTGATACAAAGGAAATGAAAGACTTCTAGAGTTGCAAATATACTAAGAAATGTGAGTGACTTCAAACTTCATCGAACTATTTAATATTTGATTGCAATACGTTGTACTAGAAATGTAGTTGAAGTAGTGTTAAGTAACTCCAAACTTGAATAAAAAAATATATTAATTAGAAACGAATTGAGATTTGAGAGGCAAAAAACTCAGCTGAAAAGAAAAAAAAAAAACAAAAACAAAACTTAGAGCTCAAATTGATTGTCATATAATATTTGATGCATTATTTTGCCTAAGAAATGTGTGCGGGTAATCCTTATCTCACAATTAAGTTCAATTCAAATATTTGATTAATTTTGAATTATATTTTGTTGAATTTCAAAATTGACTTAAACATGTTGAACAACAAACATATTCGGTGCGTGAATATGCATTGTAATATCTGTCCAATTTTAAAACCAAGTTAAGATGTGATATATGTTACATAATACAAATATTTAATATTACCAAGGTAAATTTATCCTAATTTAAAAATTATATTAACAATGTCAAATCAAATACAAACATTATTACATAATATTTGAGATGATATTGGAGTGACCAAATACGAAGTACATAATAGATGAGATCAAGAAAAATGAGAATTTCGAAAATACAACATAAAATGTGTAATATAATATTAATCAAAAATTTGTGTTACTCTCAATATTATTAATTAAAAGAAATATTATATATATTTTATCGAATTATAAATTATTAAAAATAATACATAGATGTTGCGCATCTCGCGGGTGATAACTAATAAATTTATACATAAAATCCTTAGAGTGAAATAATAATTTATAATTTAACAACATATTTTTGTTCCAGAATTTAAACGGGTTAATATACTAAATTTGATACAACCACTTGTGAATAAGAAACTCATGTAAAAAAATATGTAAAATATTGGAATGCTAAAATTAAAAATATAATTTAATGCGATTATCGTGAATCTTGATTAAGGACATACCATACAACGTTAGAAAGAATATATATAACGATCCAAAGAAGCTATGATTCATAAACACGTAGAAATTTATTTGTCCATTAAAATAATACCTCCTAATTCTAAAATATTTTATTTTAAGTGTAACTAATCTATATAAGCTAATTATCAAATTTGTTATAAAATAATTTTACATGACTAATAAATATTAGGAGAATTATCAATTTAAAACCCGAAAGATGATTTATTTTTTGATTCAGAGCCCAAAAGATTACTTATCAATTCAGGACCTGAAAGATCACCAAAATTCTCGATTTAGGAACCAAAAGTTTGCAAGATTCTCGATTTATGACCTCCATACTTAACGTTGTTAATAAGTCATCCAACGAAAGATGACGTGACCATTATATACTATGAAGAAACGACTGCAATTGAATTGAAGAAATAAAAATAAAAATTTTGCGAAAGAGACTACGTACCGTAAAGAAGAAGAGGGGGCAATGACTGTAATTTTATGACTTTGTGAGAGAATTATGGTTGCAATTTTATAAATTTAATGTTGATTTTTAATTAAATTAATTATGAGAATGACATGGATATGTAACGGTCATATTATCTTTCATTGGATGACTTACTAACATCGTTAAGTATGGAGGTCCTGAGTTGAGATTCTTGCTATCTTTCGAGTCATAAATTGAGAATCTTGACGATTTTTCGGGTCCTATATTAACAATCAATCTTTCGGGTCCTGAATCCACAAATAAATCTTTCGCGTCCTAAATTGATAATTCTTCTAACTATTATGTTCTAAATCACATAAATTTTAATATAATCAATAAATTTATTTATTACGTAATAAATTATTAATAATTACTTGAGCGCTGCGCATTGCGCAGAAGCTAGTTATAAATTAAGGAATGAGACTCGTCATAGATAACAGAAAATAGAAATGATCATTATTATATAATTGGCGGTATAAATTATGAGTGGTAGAAAATGATTTTTTTCACACATTTGTTTGTCTTTTGGTGAAATATCAAGTGTAATATATAACTTCATCAATTTATTACTTAATCTACGTGAAAACAAACATAAATTTATCATATATTTTTAAGAAACAAACCCTAAATCAATGTAAATTAATGACAAAAATAGATACAAACCCTAAGTCCAATTTAATCTACGATTTAGAAAATGATTAATCTGTCATCAACATAAATGTCTAATATTGTATGCTTGCAATAACAATTAATTACCATATACATATATCTATGTTATAATTTCAATCATTTCCCATGCTACAATTAATTAACAGATTGATAACATTTTTATTAATATTTTGAAAACAACTTTTCATTACAAATAGAATGTGACTATTAAAACATATAATTTTAAATATAATTTATTTTTGAAATTAAATTGATAGAAATAATTATGTTTTGTTCTTCATGAAAAAAGAATTAATGTGCTCGAACCATACATACCAAAACCAACTTAATATATGACTGAAAAATGATCAAAATATATGGATTATTTGTGAGATTGCTAAAACATATAGAAATTTGTCATCAATATATATACCTATCAAATATTATGAGTTTGTTATAACAATTCACCATACACAGATTTATGCTAAAACCTCAATCATTTCACAGACCATATTGGTATTAATCAGCTAGTACGTAGGACTATATAAACACCCCCATGCAACGATATTATTCATCAAATAATCTCCTTAATTAATTAAACATTCATAATATGGATTACAGCCTCGCTACGACTGACTCAAGCTGGTGGGTTTTCACCCTTCCAGCATTTGTAGGCTCAAAGACTCTCGTAGATGAATGCACCATCATCGCATTACTCGCATCTTTCATCTCCATTTACCTTCTCACTTGGGCTTTATCCCAAGGTGGCGTGGCTTGGAAAAACGGCCGAAACAGCCGCGGATCCGTCGCCATCCGCGGCCCACGTGAGCTTCCCGTTTTCGGCAGCCTCTTCACTCTGAGCCGC
>AYJT01083337.1:0-14514 GCA_001278415.1 Ocimum tenuiflorum | reverse complement strand
GTGGCGTTCATGAAGGATTTTCAGGCGAGGCATGATCATGCTTGAGGTTTTCTGTTTTGGTTGGTTCTTGATTGATGGATTTTGGATTCTGCAGTTAAAGTTGAGAGGATTGTTAGTGAATTTGAGAAGATGGTTTTGGTTTGAAATAAGAAAGTAGATTTTGGGTTTATGTCATCATGGATTTTGTTTTTTGCTCTATTTTATGATATCATTGGTTTCTTGAAACTTTGAAAACCCACTGGAGTATTTCCATGACTATGATCCATCTTGTTAAGAATCCGCCTCGTCTCAACAATGTTGGATATGTTACGACACGAGAAACGGAGATGGAAATCCGTCTTATAAACCTGCCTCGTCTCAACAATGTTGGATATGTTACGACATGAGAAATGACAAGTCGATAAAGAATTTCTTGACAAAACACAAAGAAATTTGAATCATCTTCGAGAAAAGAATAGAAACTCACAATTTTTGTAATCCTTTCGACATCCCATTATATATAGACAGAAAAATAAAACTCTAATCTAATACGCATAAAAATAAATAAAAACGTGGCCCGCATCCACGTACTAAAATACTAGAAATCTTGACTTAAACGACTCTCGATTCACATCACTCCACCAAATTTGGCACATTAGAATTTCCCAAAAACGAATATCATATTTTACCATTTTACAACATCGTTTAATGGTCTTTCGGCACAATAGAAGATTGAAACGATTAATGATTTTAATAACAACAGCTTCTTCACCTAAATAGAGAAAGAAAGAAGATGAACAAATTCTATACTTCTCTACAGTAATACTATATACGCAAACTCATTTGAAGGATTCTCGAACTCGAAGGCCTTCTTCGTCGAGGCCAAGCTCAAAAACTTCTTCAAGCTGTTTTTAGTATTTGAGTTGTTTATACTTCGAGTCTTCGGACTATTATGAGTGTTTGGTCCTCAAACTATTCCAAGTCTTTGAGCAGTTGGACTGTTACGAGTCTTTAAATGCTGAGCTGGACTATAATCCTTAAAAGAAAACATTAATAATAATCCAAATCATGTAAACAATCCTTAATCCCATTTCATTCATAGAAGCAATATAATACAGGGAATAATGCATTAACACCATCTATTGACAGAATTATTTTCTATATTTCATAAACTAAACAGCATCTGCCACACTCAAGAATCTGTCTGCCATAAAAGAATCAAGATTGCTACCAAGTGAAGAGTTTTTTTTTTTCTTTTTCTGATTAAAATTTTGGAGAATTACCCTTATGAAGGGTATCCCATAGAAGCATGATAACTTGGTAAACAATCCCAAAAGTCTTGATAAGGTCCTAATCATAGAAAAATAAGAGGAAAACCTAATCACTTACTACTACGTTGGATCGGGTGTCAACCTGTGGAGGCACCATTTGTTACTATTGGACAAATTTCTCCTTTTCTTTTCTTTTTCTTTTTTGCCATAACACCCATTCTGAAAAGAAAAGAAATAGAAGGGATGATCAGTAAGAAGAGATTGGTGATTACATGAATCATGAATTACATACTAAAATCATGTTCTATCACAAAATATAACAAGATGGATATAGATGTATAATATGCCTATGCCTATGATCCAGAAAAGACGAGGTCTCTAGTTAGACTGACTAAATAATTTAAGCGAGTTTGGGTTTAGGATCCAAAGCGGATAGGATTCGGATCGGTGAAAATGAATTATTTAAATTTGCCTAAATTGTTTAGGCGGTCTAACATAAGTTTTTGCCTTCAGAAAAGATACCGCATTCTTTGGACCTTGTAACAATAAGCTTGATTTTTGAAAAAAAAAAAAAAATAAAGATATGTAATATTTTAAGGTTAATGTTACCTATTTACTACCCCACAATTAATTTAGATATACATTTTATTTAAAAAAATTAATTATACATGATTTGGGAATAGACATATTAATTATTTAGCAGTAATAATTGAATATGCATTTTCCATTTTCCTTAAATCAACACATCAATGCAACGATATGTATGAAAATAAGGTGAAAATCTTCCTAACCAACTTTATGAAATTTGAAGAGTAGAATCAAGAAGATAAATATATATATATATATATATATATGTGTGTGTGTGTGTCTTCTTTCCAGACATTGAAAAGTTATTAGTCATATGAATACTTCTATAGGTCGAGTTCGTCGCATACTTAGACCATCTCCAACTCACTGCTTCAAATTCAAACCTAAAATACAGTAAATATCAAATTAAACATTACTTCATCTCTAACACGTTATTCCAAACTCGAACTCAAAAAAATATTCCCCGCATATTTCTTTTTTCTCATGATTTAATTAATTAATTAGGCAGGGACAGTAAAACTTAGCGCCGGCATTCAATAATTAGCTCTTTAATTTCATGCTACTCAAATTATATTTTATCGTCATTCAATAACTACATTTTCATCTTATTTTGAATCTGTACAAAATTTAACATCATACTTTCTTCTTCCTTATATATGGTCTGTTTTAGTCTTAGACGTTTCAAAATTATTTATGAAAATAATAAGCTTGAAACTAACTTCCAACGTTACCCTCGTTTAATAAAATTGTTTATTGATAAAAAAATAATAATTGTGTATGTTGTTTAAATCATTAACTCTTCATGTCTTTCTTCTTCTTTTTTAAATTAAGTACCATATTAAATAAATTCACGCGGATGTCCTCACATAAACTCGAACCCGTAACTTTTAATATAATGAGAAAAATGCTTACCACTCACCCGAGGTGGTAGACAAATAGCATGTTTCTATAATATCATGTAATTTAAAAAATGTAATTCACAATAGTCGGAGAGATTGAAAAAAATCTAAATTAGAAATTAAATTGATCGTTGAATGGAAAGAACAAAAGTCTAATTCTATCACCTATCAATAGGATAGCTAAGAAAATCAACTCTATACACAACAAAAGAAAACTGTATATGCTAAAAATGTCAATAAAATCACTAAATTAAAATTCCCTTGAAATTTTAACATCCACCGTCATTGAATAATTTGTCAAAAACAATGTCTTCTATTAGATTACCTAAATAATTTAAAAAAATCAACATATCCATTTGAATTTGAGTAACTACAGTAGAGATTTCAGACCCCTTTAAATTATATAAACGGTCTAACTCAAATTTTTTCTCTCGATAATGATATGAATTTTGTATAAATGATATCCATTAATGCTACATAAAATGAAAAAAAAAATAAAATCAGAAAGTTGTGGAGGAGAGTACACCAATACATTAATTTAGAAAAACATTAAAAGTTTGCAATAATCAAATACATAGTTCATAAAACCAATAACAACTTACGCATCCATAGTGAAATTATTATTATTCGACATTATAAAACCACGTGCTTAATTATTTTTGCATGCACATCCAATTTTTACTGGGCACGTGGTGGCGGCGGCGGCGGTGCCGGAAATCTAGGAAAAGGGAAGACGGGAACCATCGGCAGCGGCGTGAACGGGAACTTGGGGAACGGGAACGGGAAGGTCGGCATAGCCGGAGATGGCGGAGCCCACTGTTGAAGGCGGCGCGTGGCACCACATTCGCCGGCATTGCTGATGATGATGGCCATCGCCGCAACAATCATGATGCATGACATGTATATGCTTCTCTCCATGCTTATGTATGTATGTATGTATGTATGATCTTGAGAGGAATGAAAGGGGAAATTGGTGGTGATGGAAACAAATGAGGTTTGAGGGTATTTATATAGGGAGATCTTGAGTTGTATTCCCGGGGCATAGATTCTTCGTTACACCTTGTTGTTACAGTCCGTGTTACATATCGAATTTTTATTATGTTTTAGTTTTTTTTTTTTTTACATTAATTTTAATTTTATATGTTTTAGTTTGGTTTTATGTATATTATGTGAGTTTGTTAGATCTGATGAAAATATATAATTTCTTAGGATATTATTGTAAAACAATCAATTTTTAAAGTAAAATAATTAGCAATGATAGAAAAACTTATTACCAAACCTAATTTGAATCTAATAAAATTAAGTAATGTCAGTAAAACTAAACTAAAGCATATGAAATCCAAATTGATAAAAATATCAACTAAAACATAATATATAAAAAAATTCGATATGTAATACAGAATGTAACACAAAAATTTAACGGAGGATCTCCACTCATTATTTACAGTTGAGGTTGTTAGAATTTAGATAAACTTTGTCTTATGAAATATATATTAAAATATATTAAGTGTGAGAATTAAAGTCTATTTAATCGCTTATAAAATCAAAATTTTAAGAATTTTCAACTACTCAATAAGTGTGAGTGGAAAGTGGAAACCATTGTAATATATAGCTAAAAATTGCTATACATTGCATAAATAACCAAAAAAACCATGTTTAGTGTGTGATTCTTTTTTTCACTAATGATGGATGGTTATTAAAATGAACTCTGGATTCCCTGTTACACGATCGTGTTACACAGAAATGTACACGCTTATTCGAAACTGTAAAATATAAAGGTAAATATTGAACTTTTATTTTGTGGGACTGTAAGCTTTTATTTGTTTCGACACGTCTTTAAACCTTTCTTCATTAGGTCCTTAAATGATCTTATATTATATACGAGTCCATTTTTTATATAATTTACTAATTTAGTGCTCTCTTGAACAAAAAATAAATTTGCTTAAGGACCACTTGAAATTAAAAAAAAAAATTACTTTAGGGATCTAAATTTTTGCAGAATTAATTGTTCTATATCAATAAATTATTACTGCAGTTGGTCAAGTTATATTAATTAATTGATTGAGGGCTAACAACTTGCCACCGGCTGATATTTGTAAAGGCAAAATTGAATCTAACAGCGCCTTAGGTGGCGGAGTGGATTATGAAATATAATAAAAATTCGACATGTAACGCCAAATGTAACAGAAAATTCATACCGTTAATTCGTGAAGTGTGGATTATTCGTTACACTTGATGTTACACTTAGTGTAACATGTCAAATTTTTTATTATGATTTAATAATATTTAGTTCTAAATTTTAATTTTTATATATTTTAGTTCAATGAGCGAACATCAAGTGTCTGCATTGGAGCCAAATTAACCTCAATAATATTTTCAACTATTACTAATTATTGACAATTAAAAATTATTTATTTTACACCAATATTCTAAAACTAATATATATCATAATTGGATCTAACAAACTCACATAAAGTTCTTAAAACCAGACTAATCATAGAAATTAAAATTGACTACACACACACACATACATTAACTAAAATATAAAAAAATTTCGGTGTGTACCACGTGTAACACACAGGTGTAATGGAAGATCACCCCTAAACCTTAATTCATGTGTGATATTTACTGTTGCGCGGTTAAGATTTCACTAAATTGATATACGCCACCAAGTTATATTCTTTAAAGACATAATTTTTCGGTCAGGATCCCCTGTTACACATTAAGTTACATTACTTAGATTATTGACAAGTGTATAAATTAATGGAGATAAATCAGATACCTAATAAAGAAAGATTCTATTATAACTAATCTTCCTTGATTTGTACACATGTCAATAATTAAAGCAATGTAACACAATGTGTAACACGATTGTGTAACAGGGGATTCGAGGTGATAATTTTTTCCCAAAACTACAGTTTTTTTTTTCGGTACATGAAAGGATTCTAGACTATGAAAGCTAGACTAGCGTCGGCCTAGGTCGAGATGTTCCTACTACGTCGCGGAGGAGACACGGCTGTATTTGTTGGGGCAGAGACTCGAGCTTTTGAAATCCAGTGGGGATCTTAAAATCCAAAGATGCCAAGCAATCGGCAACAAGATTTACTTCCTGAATATACATCACATTTTTCCGAAAACTACAGTTTTATGACTAGCAATTTTCACATCATCATTATTGTTCAAAGTTAAATTGAGACTACAAACATTTCTACGTCATTCTTTATGGCTACTGTTACAAAAAATGAACACACACACACACCTACCTAGAAATCTCTCCTTTAATATAATCCTATTGCCAGCTAAAAGTTTGAATGAATCGCATAAATTACAAATAACAATCCAAATATTACCTCCATCCATATATCTGCAGTCATCATCTCTCCCAAAGAACTTGCTCGTTAATCTTGGTCATCATCTCATCGTCGAGTCGTTTCCAGGTCCGGATCCTCTCCACTCCGCCCCACGACTCTT
This sequence comes from Ocimum tenuiflorum, assembly GCA_001278415.1. Taxonomy (NCBI): domain Eukaryota; kingdom Viridiplantae; phylum Streptophyta; class Magnoliopsida; order Lamiales; family Lamiaceae; genus Ocimum; species Ocimum tenuiflorum. Next base: position 8,306 of record AYJT01083337.1, on the reverse strand, counting down.
CCCCCTTCCCGAGCTCTGCTAAGATGACTCTGCCTCTTCTCGGCCACCCTGCAACGCCATAGCCGTGATACCCAAACCCTCCGCCGTAGCAGAACCACAAGCCGCCTACGGTCCCACAGAAGTCATTCGTGTGGTCATGGCCTATGAACACGGCCTTCACATCTGCCATGGAGACGAGGGTTTTGAGGACTCCGGAGTTGACAAGGGAACATGCTGTGTATTCCCGGTAGTGACCGACCATGTTGAGGATCGGGCCTTGTTTGATTTCGGGAATCGGGATGTGGAAGAAGGCCAACGAAGGAACGGTGTTCGAATATGGAGATGATTCGCCTCGTTCCTGTCAATGTGTTGTCTGTACTTGTTATAATGATCAACTAAACATTATTGCACAAACAAATACATGCAGCAAACGGAGGCAGCCCTGAGGCCGTGTAAGGGGTATGATGCACTGAGACCCCAAAATAAAATACAGTGTGTGTGCTAAATCAATTATATCATTATCTAACACCTAACATCCTAATTAGTTAACCCATATACTACAAACATGAAGAGAAGATTATCTTCTCATCATTTATATAAAGAGAAACCTAATTTTCATGGAACATGATAAATAAAAATAATAAATTTTGAAAAAAAAAAAAAAAGTAGCGAATTTGCTTCTTAAAATACTAGAAAATGTATCTTTAAATCATATTATTCTTTTGTCATACGATTGCATCTCGTGCAATTAATGAAGAATTTCAATGCAACTAAACAAGAGTTTTATTTCCGACATATTAAGCAAGAGAAATGAGCGTATATTTTAGTTGGAGTTTGGGTAGGATCAAACTTTTTATGAGTTTTTTTGGATTATTTATTTAAAAAAAAAATCAGTATTTTGACCTCGTATGAATTGTCAACTATGAACATTTACACTCTTTTTTATTATCTACAAAAACATCAGGAGTCTTTGAGGAATAAATACATGATATAAATTTTGCCGCAATGATAGATATTATTATGTATGATTTTTCTAAAGAGAACCATTATTAAAATTTGCACAGGGCTCCAAAAATCCAATGACCAGCCCTGGTAGCAAAATATCCATGAATGCAGTCATAAAATGCTCAAAACGATAGAAGTTAAGTGAGAAATTTTACCTGAACTTTCTGAGAAACATTTCGGAGCCAACTGAGTTGGGATTCTTTGATCCAATCATAAGTTCTGACCCCATTAACAGTTGCTCTGTCACCGCTGTCGAGAAAATAAAGATTGAGGACAGTACTATTTGCGAGATCAGAACCTGGAGCACCCCATATTCTCAGATCATAGTTTCCAAAGCCGTCGATTTTTGGAACAGGGTCCTGTTTGTTGCCATGGGGGTTGTCTTCGACAGATGGAAATGTTTGTGATAGAGAAAAGTCCATGAGGGATAAGAAAGACATCAGCTCTTCGCGAGTCATTGTAGATTCTTGGTCATGGTTCCCTAAAACAGCTGCCCAAGGGATTCCTTTTCTCATAACTGGGGCAAAAGCTTGGAGTAGGGATTCAGCAGCATCGTTGGCGGTCGACCCAAATATGTTGTCTCCTGGATTTGACATGGCAGAGCAGATATAAGTTTATTAACAGTGATAGTGTCCGCACATGGAAGATGGAGTCAAAGAATAAAAGAAGTTGGATACTTTTTATTTGAGCAACTTTGTTATCTAATCTTGCATAAGCTTGTAAATGAGCTGAGCAGAGCTATTCGTGAGCCACTAGGATATCGACTTGGGAAAAGCTCTGTCAAATCCCGAACCTTTAGGGAGCGAACCGAGCTAAATAATTGTAACAAACCGAGCTCAAGCTTGGGGGTAATTGGTTCACTAAGCTCATGAACATGTTCGAATTCGACCTCAAGTTCAAAGTTCGAGCTCGCAGGCTATGATTTGTCCCACATCAATGGTGAAAGAATGTTGTCCACAATCTGGTCATAAAATTGTGAGGCAAGATCGATCCTAGCCTATTTTCACAAACGAGCTCGATATGTCTTACTATTCAACTCAGCTCGGTTCATTTACAAAAGTTGAAAGTAAATATAGCAGACGAACCCAAGCTCAATCACAAACTCGAGTTCAGCAAACATTTTGACGAATAGAGATCGAGCCAAGCTCAAATCAAACTCAAGCTACCATAGAACTCAAGAAATCAAGAAAATAAAACAATGCCAAGCACGGCATCAAAGAAAATATGCACACCAAAGCCAGAAGTCAGGTTAAGCTATAAGACCACTGAATTCATGACACAAATTAACTATGCATTCCAATTGCGGAAAAGTGAATAATTTATGGAGCAATGATCACTACCTGTAAAAGCAACAAAATCAGGATTTTCCAGCTGAATCATCCTCTCAAGAAACCAGGTCGTGTTGAGGTCAGAACAACCAAACTCGCTCTCCAACACATCCCGACACCTAGTCAATTTCCCGTTCCCAAAATGCATATCCGCCACCTGCATCGAAAAAATCAAACCCATCAAAGATCATCAATCATTAAGAAAAAGAAAACACGAAAACGGAAACAAGCCCAGAAATTTTATTAGCCTCCACACGAACTGAATCATTTTTCTTGATATCTAGATACTACTTGGAGGATTTTGAAAGTGCCGTCAGCACGGAAGCGCAGAGGAGTTTGTGCCACTTTCTTGAATCTCGCATTTTGATGGTTTACGCTGAGTTTTGGGGAGACAAGATGCATGTAGAGTAGGTGTACAGATGTGCACACAAGTGCGAGGTAGAGGAAAGAGTGGATCCATGAAACACCCGCATCCCTAACAAACAAAGAATGCTGCTAAAATTTAGTTCATTTATCATCACAATTAACTGCAATACTGGAGTTTGAAAGAAAACACAGAGCATGTAACGTTTTGTCAAGGGTAGCATAACTAAACTCTGCCAAAAACATCAATATACAATTTTATCACATCAATAGTCACAACATGTTAACATCTAGGTTAAACTTAACTACAACAAGTTACAGTTTTAGTTGTCACAGCTCACTAAGGACATCTATCCATCAGGAATGTTCAAGACAACAAAATATAATGCTAAAATAGAATGACAGATGACAAACATTAAAAGCAGGAAAGTATGTTTTCTTGCCGCACTAGCTCCACAGCTTGACCCTCTTACCCTGTATCAATAAATAGAGTGCATTCATACTTAGTGGAGCAAACAATAAACAAAACTCAAGTTAGTTGAATGAGTATGCTGCACCTAAAAACATGCAATTCAATTAAAAAGTACTGGAATTTTTGGTATCATGGTCAATCTTGTTCTTGAGCCTTTAAAGTGGTTCTTGAAATCAGGCTTCAATTTTGATCTTAAAAAAATTTAAGGGTCATTTTACAATTTAAAAAAAATACGGGTCTTTATTCAAAAGCTTAGAAAGTTTATGGAGCATAACGCCTGAACCCTAAATTTAGTAAAAATTACACAAAAGGAGCTGAAACAGAGACCATGAATGAACTCCTCTAGCTCAGCTTTAAAAATCCCTCAAATAAATTTTTAATTCCGGCGTTGGGTTGTCGCCGGAATCAACACATCCAACTTCTCAAACTCCTCATCAATTTCGACAAACCACAACGGATCGACGGCACGATTTGAAATCTAAGCATTTCCTTTTATACACACACGCATAAATTGCCTCAGCTCAACGCCGCAGGTCCGCCGCCGGCGTATCCAGCTCAACCGGCGGCGGAATTTCGCGCCACCAACATCTTCCCGAATCAAACTCATCAACCATTATTGAAACTAAAATGAAAGAGAGAGAGATTGATAGATTACCTGATAGATTGAAGGAAGAGGACGACAGATTTCTGCGAATTCTCCCTTAGGCCAAAAATAGAATGAAAATTATTCTAAAAATAAGAGTTTCTATGTATAATTTCCAGCTTAATTGAGGTTAAACTTTAATATCATGATTAGATATTAAATTAATAACTGCATTGATTGGAATCACAAGTATGCTTATGACAATAATAAATTGAGAGTTGGATTCACATTTGCTATCCATTAATTATATCAGGTTTCGGCTAAATTCATCTTGACACTGATTTTTCCAATTACTAATTTTTTTAGCAAAGAAATTATATTATTATAAGTTATAACCAAATAGGGGAAAATTATATTCTACTATTGTGGATACTGCTTGAATCACTCACGTAACCGTATGGACCACATAAACCATAGCCTCATGTGAGAAGTATGGTGGGATGGTTATCAGAATCTCGATCATGAATCTTGCGATGCTACGATGATACAGGAGGAAATCGATCATCAATCCTACAAAATATTTTTCGTGGTAGGATCTCTATGGGATCTATAGGATCTTGTGGCATTTTATAAAATCCTACAATCCCACCGAATTTGTTAATTTATGAGCTAATTATGAACTTAATTATTTGAGTTGTTTTTATGTTCATTATTATTTCTTATAAGTTTATCTTGCAGTCGTTTATGACCTTGTCAAATACAACCACAATCAATTTATTCACAAATTAAAATGTATCCCCTTATATTTACACCCTTAAGCACTTAGACATCTACCCTCGTAGCTTTTTCTCCCTCAGATCCTCGTGCTTTGTGAAATTGAGTATGATATTATGGGGACATGCAAATATCAATATTCTAACCTAAATAAAAATCAATATGAACTATTTGATGAAAAAGAAAAGGAATTAGGGGATAATATTCATCATAATTAATGTGATATTTTAGCTTTATTTCAATTGTGCACATAACATGATCTAATCAAATCATGTTTTTTGTTAGTGAATTTCTTTTTTTTTTTTTTTAAGGACTCCTTATGTTGCAAAAATAATGATTTCACAAACTGAAATTACATACTTTAACTTTATGTATATAAATAACGTATTTTTCTTGCTGATAAATAACGTATTTGGCTAAAATGTTGTTATGGACCACATCTACCAATTCATTGACACTAAATATATGTAAATAATTACTTGAATGCAAATTTTAGAATATATTAGCAAGTTTGAAAGATATTTTTATGAGATCTTATGATTCGATCCTATTTTTCCAAAATGATCATATATAAAATTATGATCCTAAAAGTATCACTGTCCACGATACCACAAATTTTTTTCCCGAGAATTACGAATGTGATTATTTTTTAGAGACAATAATCTGAACAGTTGATTTGTCCGAATGAATGCGTCAGCTTTGATTCCACTTGTCGTGGGCCTTCCACCATTCTTATGGCAGAATACGAGATGGGCCAAGGCCCACTTTCATTTGACCATAACATTTATCAAACCTCCTCCCTTTAATATGGCTCGAACATATGATATACGAAGTACGAGCAAGATACTTTAACCACTTACGTTACGTTCTTGATCGAGAAGTTTTGCTACATTGTTATTGTTAAATAATTTATCCATTTTATAGTCTTATCAAGGATCTCACAACAAATATATACCAATAATAGAAAAAGAGAATTATTGATTTAGAACCTGAAATATGATTTATCTGTTGATTCAGGACTGAAAGATCTCAAGTTTTTTTATTCAGGACCTCCATAATTAACGATATCAGCAAATCATCCAACGGAAGATGATGTAACCGTTACGTATCCACGTTACTTCCACAAATCAAATTAAATTAAAAAAATCAACATCAAAATTTTAAATTGCAACCATAATTCTCTCACAAATTCATAAAATTGCAGTCGTTGCCTCTTCTTCTTCCTTACCGTACATAGTTTCTTTCACGAGTTTTCTACTTTTGTCTCTTCAATTCAATTGCAGCTCTTCCTTCACGATACATAACGACCACATCATCTCTCGTTGGATGACTTATTAACATCATTAAGTATGAAAGTCCTGAATCAAGAATGTTGCAATCTTTTGGATTCCAAATCAAAAATCTTGTGATCTTTCGAGTCCTGAATTGAAAATCTTGCGATTTTTAGGGTTCTGGATCGATAATCAATCTTTGGGTTCTGAATCGATAAATAAATCATCTTCTGGGTTCTAAATCGACAATTCTAAAAAAAAAACTTCATATTTTTGTAAGTATCGTCTCATCTATTTTGGACTTCAGCTGTTTAATCCAATGCGAATTCACACTTAATAATTTTCAAGAGTTGCGATGGGAACATCATATTACTCATACAATCTTCATCATCAAAATCTATGCAATTTTTGTATGCATAAATATTTCTCAAATAAAGAAAACCACGAATGAATATCTTATTATTTCATCAAAATAATATATATCAATTTTGCCAACATTTCTTGTACTCGGACCAAATTTTGTAATAGTAAAATGTTCTAAATTATGATCGTGGATAATTTATTGCGTTTTTGGGGGGGTATACTTTCTTATTATTTTCAATGTAAATTCCTCCCTTTTTTTAAACGGAATTGCGTGATGTGAATGTGATTACGTGAGGTTTCAAAACTTGAATACAACGTGACTATCATTGGGATATTATGATTTTGACAAATCCCATATTAATTTATTGGAAAAACTATATTATTCGAATCATGATATTCAACTTAACTAATGACCCAATCATTAATTTACACGAAATTCAACACAATTTTTGGTATAAATATTAATGATCCAGCACAATGTGTGATTCGAATAATTGTAAACAGATTTGGATTTTTATGATCCCATATCTGTGTAATATATGCGATTAAATATTAAATATTTGGCAAAAAAATATTAAATATGGAAGTCGTGAGGAAACGTGGGACCACGTCACGGTGCACGTGCTCCGCATCTACTAGTGCTGGCCCACCACCCACGCCAACTGTCCCCTGTGGTTAACATTCATTTCCTTCTCCACAAGAAAAACACACACGTCATTAATTAATTAATTTTACTAAAACCATTGTTTTCAAATTTATCGTGATACGTCTCCAATTGCACCGTCTAAATTATTTAGGCGGATTTGAGTTTAGCATTTAGGGAGAATATGCGTTTGGATTTAAGATCCGATACGGGTATGGATTTTTAGATTGATGGACATGAATTATTTAGATCCGTCTAAATCGTTTAGACTGTCTGACATAAATTTTTGTCAATTTTTATATTATCGTAGACACACATGCTCGACTACGAGAACCATGAGCACGAATTAATTTGCTCATGGCTAATGTGGTAATGTAAGGAATCAGTTTTAATTATCACACTCTTGATTTATTATCGCATCAGTTGTTGATAGATTAGCTCGTGTTCACGATGGGCTGATACATACGATACTTTTCTTATCTATACAGTTATATCTATCGGAGGTGATCGTGGTGGCAAAGGCTAGTTTGAAAGAAAAAATTGGATATTTTTATTTCAAATTTTGCAAATTGGATTTTAAATATAAAATTTGTCGTTTTGGCCAATCCACCGCATTAGCAATACCGTTGTAAAATAAACAATATTGATTTTCACTTTTTTATTCCAATAATTTATTTGTGATCTTTATGTTATATATTATAATTGATATTTATAAGCTTTTATAGAAAAAAATATGATGTTTATATTCGACGAAATTTATGATATCATCATGATTTTAAGATAATTTTATTGAAAATTTAAGCACATAAAAAAAGATGAAGTTATGATAGAAAAGTAAGTAAGCATGTTATTTGAAATATTATTTACTATTTTTATATATGATTATTTACATTTAAAGTTTTTTTCTAGAACCGGTGAAACTAAAATGTCTAGATATGATTTGGCAATTTGGTTTTTCCTATTTTTTTTAACGTTGTATAATCTTCTTGCTACGTTGCAGAGGATGAAATAGCTGACCTCAAAATTTAACGCAATTATATGCACAAGGCAGAATTCAAACTCATGCCGAGCGCTACGTTGTAGAGGATGAGATAATTGATCCAAAGATTTAAGACAATTATATGCATAAGATAGAAGTCAAACTCTCGATCCTAAACTTTGCATAAGCGTGAATCAATTTCTATTACCGAACAAGACAGTTCAGTTATTTTGGCTATATTTTAAAGCGAAATGAAAGTGATTGGATTTAGATTGTGTCACCCTTTTTGACGATTTAATCCTTGTTTAATTATTGCCAAGCAAGAAAATACATTGAAAAAATTTGTCCGTTTCTTCTTTCTACAGCCTACACCTTCTCTTCATCTCCACTCCAATGCAGCTTTTGCTGCTGCCCACGCCATTTTCCTTATCCCCTCTTCTTCCCATTTCTCTTCCGCCAATCGAATTTGACGCAGCAAAACCCTAATCCATAATCATGGCGGCGGACGAACCGGCGGTGCTCTTCCTGCACGGAGATTTAGAGCTC
>AYJT01083335.1:0-10143 GCA_001278415.1 Ocimum tenuiflorum | reverse complement strand
GAGGCCTAGTTCTGAAAGGTCGCTATAGAAAGCAGAAAGAGCAGAGATAATGAATATGAAATAATGGATATATAAATACATAATATTTATATATATAGATGTAGGGCCAGTGGATTCAGAATATATATTTATCGTCTCTTTTAACTGTTAGTTGAAGCATTGCAGTTCTACTACATCTGTTTATTGCAGCAATCACTGTCCACCTCTATTGTCCAATATATACATCCCAATTTAACACTTTTCTTTTATTAAAACAACTCTACCCGTGTACCAGATTGTAAATCTCAATTCAATCTAACATGCATGCCTGTGAACTGTGCCAAAAGTAAGTTAGGATTATAATGTTATATCACTAGGGTGATAACTGATAACAATTTCCCAATGGACCAAATCTCCCCCATTTAAATTTCAGATTTGCAGTCAGGATATATTATATTAAAAGTATAATAACACAACCCAATTAATTAAATTAAAAAAAAAGGTGAGAATATTACAAAGCTAGCTTCGAAAACCAACACCCAAGCATTGAAGACCAAGATGAAAAAAATGCCTTCATTATTTGTGTTTGGATATGTGGGTCTTGGAAGAGGGAAGTTTCGAAACATGTGCCAATTGTGATGCTTTAGACAATAATTTGTTGAGCCTCACCACCTAAGAGACTAAACTGGAACAACTTTTGTCCACACCGTCTTGCATTTCTTCATCTTCTCTTCTACTTTGGGTTTAATAGAATCATTAGGTTTATAAAATTTTATATACTTTATTTTCTTAAGATATTTCGAGTTGGATGAACAACTTTTTGAAGCTCAACCCACGACAGAGCTGTCGTGATCCTCTCATACATGAAATTTTCGTATTGGATGATTCAATGCTTTTAATTAAAAATGGTATAAATACTTTATGTTGAAAAAATAAAAAATATATATATCAGGGATACTCTTAATCAATATGCATGCTTGATTTTCAAGAGTGGATAATGGGAACTCTAGTTACAACATAAGTTCTGCATAGACAAACTTTATCCAAATTTAATTTCCAATAGAAAACATGGTAAAATCAAGAAACAGTCAACCAATATCTTGAATGGATAAATTGCATTTTGGTTTCATACTTGCAATTTTGGTCCCAAAAACATTTTCTTCGGCAAAATATTTTGCAATTTTAGTCTAAAATTTATTTTGGCATTTATAATTCCATTCTTTGTATAACTAAAAACAATATAAGCAAAATATGAGATAAAATGAGCAAATGAACAAGTAATTCACATTAATAATTTATTAAATCTTGGATTGAAATTGCAAAATTTTGAATTTTGGACTAAAAGTAAATTTTTGAGATTAAAATGAAATAAGATGAATTCTATGGGCCAAAATTGCAATTTACTTGATCTCAGCAGCAATTCTCAGAAATGTCTATCCTACTGGATTGCTTGAAAGAGGAGTTCCAAATCTAAGCTTATATCAGTGAGCAAGATAACGAACACTGATAAAATCTAACTGAGAATTTGAAGAAAACCAGAAAACAACTTCAAATTCATTACAAGAGATACCAGGTTTTCTCATGTGAATATTCACAAATTCCATGTATTTACGTTAAATATCGTAAATATAGACCAAACTCATGTATTTACGTTAAATATCGTGAAATCTGGATGTTAAAGCTTTCAAAACTGTGGTTTTTGTCAGCCATATGCGAAAGTTTTGCATGGTGAGATCCCACATCCAATTTGATCCCCTTTTCCTTCACCATTTCAAACCAAAATCTTTCAGCTTCATCAATTTCCCCAATCTTGCAATATTGCGCTAATTGACACTGCTCGAATTTCAACCCCCTTCTTGTCCATTTGATTCAGCACCTCCGTTGCCTTTTCAGGGGAATCAATTTCACAATAGGCCTTGATCCACCATTCCATATGAAAATTCCTTGAAATAAACAGGCACGCGATCATGATCCGAGAGAAGAGCATTGAACGAAAAAGTGGATCCCGAGATCGGTCATCTGATTGTATCTATTGACCGCATTCTCGATCATTCCATACGATCGAATGAGGGTGGAGACGAATGGCTCTTCAGTAGTGGAGGGGAGTGAAGGAGGCGTAGACTTTGAGTGCCTCGTATACCTTTGTCCTGAGACACTGCTTGACTGAAGATATGTTCAAGGATTCCAGGCGGAGGCGGCGGCGGCGGCGAAGAGCGAGGAAGAAAGACATTTTAACGATGTAGGGGTTTTGAGTGTGGATAGGGTTTTAGGAACGATGAACAAAAGGGATTCAATCTTTTTCTTTTTAACGAAATATTGTGAGGTATTTTGTTTTATCTCTTTCAAAATAAACCCACATTTGTTATTTTTTTAATAATATATTACACCTTAATTATTTTAAAATTATGCATATCAACATATGCCACTAAACTACTTTCATATAAACAATAAACTTTGGCACTATTGACATTACTATATACATCAATTAAAATGTGAAAGTATAAGTTATATTAAATTAATGATTTTATTTTTAATATTTCATTTTAAGACTTTTAATTTTCATTATTTCAAACTCGAGCATGATTATGAAGAATGTCCAACACAACTTTCTACATCTTCATTATCCTAGGCAACTTCACAAAATTCCTGCAATTTTGGAGTTGACTAAAGCATGCATCAAACATTATCATACCACTTTTATGATTTTATGATACCAAGAATCAAGCCCATCAATGATAGATACAGTAGCACAGCAACACATACAATGAAAATGAATATAACATATTTAGTTGTGTTTTGTAGGAAGCTAATATTGTTATTTTCTAGCATATTCAATATTCAATATGTGAGTTTTGAATATGACATACATAATTGTTGTAGTATATGAATATACTTTATAAAATTTTTCAGTATTAGACCTTTAGAAGATATAATATATATTCATTTAATGCAAAATATTTAATATTATTAAAGTTAATTAACTCATCCCAATTTAAAAATTATATAAATAATGTCAGCCGAATGCAACGATAATTGATTTAACTTTCAATTATAATAATGCAATATTTGAGATGATAATGCAGTAGTTAAATATTACGGAAAATATGTCATTCTATCCCAAAGTATAGTCAATTATGCAATTCTATCCTAAACTATTTTCGTTATGCAATTATATTCCAAAGTTTCATTTATTAGGTAATTTTGTCCTCGTTAGTTGACATCATAAAACATGTGCTTATGTGGCTGTTAATCTCCATATATTTGGTTACGTAACAAAAAATTGTATTGCAACAAAGCAAGATGATATTGTAATTCATTATTTAGACACTTTGTCGTTTCATAGTAGTAATCAGAAAAAGTAAATTCTGACTCCAAAAGGTTTCTAAATAATAAAACATGACATCGTTTCACTTCGTACAAATGGCCAGTCACTAAAAACATGAAGATTAATGGCCACATAAACACATCTTTTACGATGTCAACTAACGAGGATACAGTTACATAATAAATAAAATTTCGGGATATAATTGCATAACGAAAATAGTAGGATAAAATTACGTAATTGACTATATTTTGGGATAGAATTGCATAATTATCCTAAATATTAAATACAAAACTGATGATATAGGAAGAAATGACGTGTTGGAAAACACAATGTAACAAATATGATATAATTGTTATGCGAAAGTTAGCGTATATTCAACACCATATATTATTCAAAAAAAAATATATATCATATTCATTAAATAATAAATTATTAAAATAGTGATTACGTGCTGCGCCATGACCAGATGAGAAACTAGTACGGTGAAAAGGAATAATGCAACACAAATTTTCAATTAAAAATCTACACCTGAACATGAATGTGACTCTTCTTGAATAATAATAAGCTGTTAAATGTTAGTTTTCATAAATAATCCTGTAATCAATTCACAACAGTTGCCATCAGAATCCCACCAGCCACTTCTTTCAGAAATCAACAATTATGCCTCAACTCTATTGAACACCATCATGGAAAAATGCAAATGGAGGGAATAACTTGAAGATGTAAAACAGCAAACTGAAACTACTTTGCAGAGGCTTTACGGCGACCCGGTTTCGTTATCAAACCAGCAGACTCTCCACACACAACATCATCAACTAAATCCTTAAAAATCAGCCTCTCAATATCAAGAACCGAGCCAGAGATTTCACTATCAAAGTGAATCCAGTTCTCTGATTGAAGCAATGGATCCTGGCAGAAGATGGTTTTCCATCCACAGTCTTCTTCATCGGTAACGCTTCTTGGATTCTTCGTCTGAAGCTCATCGATCTCACAACATAGTTCTCTGAGCAGATTCTGAGCATTTATCACCTTCCTCGCTAGTTTAACTCGCCTCCATCTAGGCCCAGAATGTGGATCTGTGGAGGCCAATTTCGAAGCAAGGATCTCATTGACAGCGTCAAAGATTAGTTTACGGTGCAATTTTTCAATACTCGTCATTTTGGTCGTGCAATCTTGCTTGCTAGCTTTTGTTTGTTCCAGGACTAGGAACAACTCCGGGTTAATGGGATGGCCGGATGGATGAAACTGGAAATCGGTGAGGCTTGAACTAAGGTCCCGAAGGAGGAGGCCCGAAGCCAATAAAATCTCAGATATGTATCTGTGGTCTGGGTTTGTGTTGTCACATAATGAGGCTATGTAATCTGTGCGTGCTTCATCGTGGCTGGAGTTGAGTCTTCTGAGCTTCTGAACTAAGTTATCGATGTTTTGAAGTTTTCTCCTGTTATAATCGAATGTAGAACCAGATTCCATGGAGCTGGAAACAAAACTCTCTACTGAGTTCTCTTCTGCAGCATTCAAATCCCTCTCGTTTACGTCCACTGAAATAAAAGACAATCAGATACAGACACAAGTTAGAAAAAGATAAGTACATACTCATCTAAACTCTACTGCTCTAGCTTCACATAGTTCTTACTTTCATGATATGATAGTATCTTAAGTGGCAGTTTGTTACAGACCTAGTTTGATTATGTATCTTATGAAATATTAGTTCCAGCATATTCAAGAATATGTGCTTATCAAGATTTTCACAGTATAAATAAGCATATATTAAATGGAAAATGCTCATTCATGAGTAAGTTATAGCTTCACAAAACATGCGTAATAGCAATTAAGCAATTACCTTTGAGTGTCTTCCCTGTATACTTTATAGGAGAAGGAGAATCACGCGTATACACTGCATTGTCGAGAACAGATATGGGGCTTGAGTACTCAGAAGGAGCATAACCAATTTCTGCCGCCTCTTCCTCACTCAGCATCAGGGTAGAATTCTGAATAAACCATAGAATAAGCTCAGAAAAGAGCAGGCAAGATTACTAGATTTAAGGAATAGAAAGCAACGGTAACCTTATCTATCATGCCAGATAGTACAAACTCAGAATCCTTTGAAGATGGACTCTGCAAACTAAGAAATTCTACATTTCCAGAGCCACGAGCGATGATCTCATTTGATTCAGCTGAATCCATATTTTCAGGGGGATTCGAGTTTCTTGATTCTACGCTGATCTCACTCAGTTGCTCATCACTTTTCTGAGGATTGACATGTTTCGGTCTTCGCCTTCCACCAGGAGAATTGGAGTCAACCTGTTGCTTGTTTGGCTGCCGTTTTGATTTACTTGAATCGGGAGGGGTGGGAGGTCGAGATTTTCTCTCCACTTCGAGTTTCTTTTTTTGCATTCTCGCGCCTGCAGAGCCCTCTTTGCTCAACTGCTGGGGCTTCATTGAAGTCTGTGTGGTCCTTAACAATCTGTTGCTTTTCGTATTGGCAGAAACTTGAGCGTTTTCTCGCTGACTAGACTTCAAAAACGGATCTTTCGATGTTCTGCCACTGTTTGAACCTTTTCTGCTGTCAACAGATTCACTACCCCGAAGTTTTGGTTGACTAGAAAAGCCATTTAGTGAAATCACAGAACCCGATTTCTCGACAAGTCTAGCTGGTTTCATGATCACAATAGAAGACTCATGATTATGTGTAGAAATAGCCTTCCTCTTCATCATAGCAAGATCTTCATGGTTAATATAATTCGAATCTTGTGCCTCATTTGGGGTTTCGATGAGTCCCTTAGCCTGCATCGCTTCCAGTATTTGTTTAAGTGCTCTGAGATCCTTACCCGACTGCGTGAACTCAAGATCTCCCAATCTCTTCTCTATCTCACTGTAAACAGAAGGAAACATGATAGGAGCCTTTGATAAAGCTCTTGCAGTTCTTGCTGCCGATTTCTGAGAACTCCTCGTCCCATCATTCTGCTTCCACGGTGCTGGTTCAATGGGAAGCCGTGCCATGAGTTTTATCGAACTTTCAGAATTTCTCCAGCGCGGTGAGCTAGGCTCCTTCCACGAGCTCTTTGAGGGACTAGAAAGTTGAAGCGGTTTGATCCCATCAGTTTGCTCGAATGTGCTTGAAGCATCAGAAAATTTTGAGCCTATGCTGTTGTCACCCGATGAAACAGAATCGGGTAGCGTGTCGAGTCCCATCAACTTTGCAACGACACTCGCAGGCCGCGCTTGTTTCTGATTCTGACTGTTACCTTCAACTGCATCACTATCCTTCTGCGTCGATTTTGAGAGGAATTTGGACTTTGAATCAACACCCATACTCTGCAATAAACGCTCGCTACTGTCTAATGAAAGTCTTGGATGGTCTCTAAGCTTCAGAGCAGAATTGGAGTGATTTGATTCCCTCCCATCATAAGAAAATCGAGGGGCATCTTTTGAGATAGAAAATGACGATCCATCTTTCGAATGGTATGACGAAGATCTCAAAAATGCTCTAGGTTCACTACTATTGCGTGGAGCTTCGTGAAGCTTAGCAAGAATTCTAAGAGATTCCTTGATGTCAGCAGGTTTACTCTGCTTTGTTTCAAGACTCCCTCCACCATCACTGATCTTCGATTGTAGCCTCAGCGAGTCTCTAGGCACGAAAGGAACTAGAGCTCCCTCCGTGGATTTTGCTTTAACTGAGGAGGCATGACTCTCTCTGTAAATCGACTCTTTTACCAGATCACGAAGGTCAAGAGTTTGCTGACTGTATTGTGGCTGTGGATTTTGTAGGCTCATTGCAGGGTCCCTGTGAGGCTGAGTAGCTCTGTTACAGTCAAGAGACGAGAAGGAGGATGAACGGGACAATGATGAGAATGAAGGCCTGGATGATTCAACAGTCTCTCTATGTTGCTCCTGCGTATTCTTGTAAGAACGTTTATCCTGCAGTATAAAATGCAAGAAAATCAATTCTCATCAGGATTGGTAGCTGATTTCATGATATTAACGCAGATATTTTTAGACATCCATTTAACATTTCACCCTCTTATGAGTTTAAAAATCTTGATCCTCATTGGGAAGCACAGGTGGAATCTGATTAATCAGAAAATTGGTGATATTCTCGGTACTGCAATCTCAAGGCGGACGAGGAAAACTGATAATTTTATTTTATTTTCTGGATTATTTATGGGAAGATTTAAATCATGTTCATCTAGCTTCTCAAACTGGCAACTTGCTTCCCCATAAATTTTTAAAAGGACAGTTTTCCTCAATGTGGCTTTTAAGAGACTTCAAAGGGACACCTTGAACACAATCAAGATCATATTTTTTTTCTATCAACCGACTTTGTTAGGCTTGATATAATTATTAGAACCAAGATAATAAACAAAATTAGGCTGAAATTTTTGTTAACTACACAAGAGCATGTGCAGACTCTTAATGAATTATTCACTACTTTAAGGATATAAGAGCTGGTTCATTTTAGAAGACTGGTGTATTTAAGAAAACTGAAAATGGAACAACAAAACATCCCCATATTCTCCAAGTCTAGCAGACACTTTAGGTCATAAAACAGAATGTGACAGCACAAGCAGGCACACTTATAACAATCCACGCATGCTCAAAAAACTAACACGATTAATATTTCCATAACAGAATAACTTAAAATTCAGAAGCTTTACTTACCAATGATGAGGATTTTGGTTGTGCGCCATTAGACTCTCTCTCCAAAGTATTGTTTCTGATATGGGAATTTCCTGCAAGAAATGATAACCAGATGGAAGATATTTGCTTATCAAGCCACATGAAAACGAATGAAGTGTGCAAGGTTCACTGTAAGAATAATTTGCAAGCATACATCAAACAGCAGAGTCATTAGTGAAGCATTAGCAGGGATCAGTAATCAGTCCATCCAAGAAATTGGCCATGAATCAGACAAAAGTGTTACACAGGCATAAACTATAAATAATGTAAGAAGACAGCAAACATATGATCACTGTAAAAGAAAGCCATAAATAATCCAAGTAAAGAATGGCAATAATAATCAGATAGCCTAAGAAATTTCTTTTACCAGGGGGCAACCTCCTACTGCCGGTAAGCATGTGATGACGATCAAACATTTGAAAGATTCCAGTCATACACCCTATTTGCTTTCGCAAATCTGGACTATCATCTGTTAAAGAATGCAAAAGCTTTGCTGCCATCTCCTCAGTCAAATGCCACAAATATTTCAAGGTCTAGTTATTTCTCATCCAATTGAGCTCCACCATAAATGCTACTAATTATGCCTGCTCATCAACATTGAAAACCAGCTCTGCAACACCAGAATCTCTGCTGTAATATTCTTGCTCTCAATCCTCAGCATTTCAAACTGAAATCTTTAACACAATCAACCACATTTTCTACGCCTTCTATGTCTTAGATGGTCAAAATTAGCGGAAATTATCATTCCCCATCACCAATCCAAAAATGCAGCCACCGAAACCCAGAAGTCAAATAGGACTAATCTACCAAAATCCCTTAAAAAATTGAACTGGTTATGCTCCAAGGAACAATGTGCAGAATAATGAATTAAGCCCAGAAGAAAAAATCAGATCTTTCTCGTTAAAACAGGAAGTTAGACTGGTGTTGAGAGGAGAGATATGTCAGTATCTAAGCAGCACCAAATGATTACCACAGTAGGGAAAATTTTCCAGATCGAAGAGGGTAATGTTGTTGATGAAATGAGATGTGAAGAAAAGACCAAAAAAAGAAAGAAATGCAGAGAGAGGGGGATGGTCAGTTATTGAATGGAAGTATGGAGCATGATCCATGTGTAGAGGCAGCAAGCTATGACAGGAGAGGAAAGGTAGAAAAAGGCAAAGCTTCCATGTGGGATAGGGTATGTGGGTGGGTCTCAAAATGTCTGCATGTACATGTGATTTTGTCAGGACTATACAATTTACACAACAGATTAATCTTTCACGTGGGTCCACCCACCCACTGAGTTGACTCTGTCAAATTGTGTACCTCGAGCAAAATCGAATCGAACCGAAGGTTTTGGACGGTTTTGATTTGGTCGAAAAATTACTTCAGTTCGGTCAAAAAATTTAACTAAATTAGGTTTTAGTTTGGTTCAAATTGAGAGATTTTAGATTCGATTTTACCCCTACCAACAAAAACATCACACTCATTGAATTGGAATAATAAATTTAGAAATTGTGATTGTAGATTATATTTATTATGTTTTGAAACAATAAAAATATTTTTTAAAATTAAAAAATTCATGTAAAAATTGGTCCGGTTTGAATATTTTTTGGCAATCGATTCGGGAACTTTCAAAAGATTTGGGTTAGCGATTTGGACGGTTTAGTTTGGTTTTTAACCGAACCAATCGTATACTCATCCTTAGACACACTCATCTCTCTTTGTATCGAAATTCTACGCAGCCTGCTTGACACTACCAAACTCTCATACATATGATGAGTTGGATATGTTCGTGAGAGAAATGAGCATTGTCTAAGTGTCAATTATAGCATTTTCGATTCCGTCACATGTGGATTAGATCCACGCAGAACCAACCACTCCACCCTACATGCGGAAGAAGTTATCAAATTTTCCTGTAACATTTGATAGATTTATAGGGGACTGCTTCATTTTTAAAGTCAATAAGAATGAAGTACACGTTATTCATCTCTAGGGTGGCTTCAAGTTAAAATTTTGATCCTCTTTTCAACGTACAGAATTTTTAATATGTTACATTGAGAAACATTAAGGATTACTAAATAAAATAAGACAATCTCGAACGTTGTCCCTCTCTCTGTTTCAATATTATAATTTACAAAATTGCTATCACTGACCTCTTGAAAATGATGGCGCATCATAAA
>AYJT01083311.1:0-16203 GCA_001278415.1 Ocimum tenuiflorum | reverse complement strand
TGAGGATTGCCTTCGACAAAGCCGCAAGCGTGGCTGAAATTTCCGCCAGTTGTGCGCTATTTTCGGCCAATTGGGCGCTATTCGCGTCCAGCGCCTCCTTCATCTCTGCCTGCTTGATCTCAAGCTTGTAGATCCGATCACTGTTTGATTTTGTCATACCGGCCGGAATAGAATCCAGTAGGTCGGACCAATTGATAAGAACAGTGAACGACCAAGAAAACAACGGAACACTGCTGCCCAAAACCTCACGGTAATTTTATTAATTTCCTCAACGATAATAAATCTCAACCTAATTAGGGCTTAAATACCCTACTAAACAATACCAAAATTATAAATCTTACATTACTCAATAATGCGGAAAAAATAACAATTAAACCCCTACTGAAATTACTCAGGAAAACTAATAACTCGTGGGCCCAAACCGCCGCCGCCCGACAGGCCTCGAACCGCGCCCAACAGCCCACGAACGTGGGCTCACTTCCGTTCCCCCCTCCGATAAACCAACAAGGGCCGAGGCCCCTCACTCTCCTCTATCCTCTCCTGCTGCTCCATATCATGTTGGTTCTGACTGCTCCTAGATCTTTGTTTGGTGATAATTGAGTCTGAAATTCTCAGGAATGGAGGCGCATAGCAGATTATATGTAATATTTCAGAGAAATTCTGGAATTTAGAAAGCTGCTAATCACTGTGGCCAATTTTGTTAATTTGAATACACAAGTGCATGTAGTCAACATGTAATATATGGAAGTAATCAGAGATTGTCTTCACAAGGATTGTAACGAGAATTTGTACTCGTTAATTACCTAACAACTGGATTTAATTAATCTAAACATCAAATTTTTTCTTGTGATTTTCTGGAATTTTGTCAATGAAAATGAAATAAGGTTACTACTGAACTAAGACAGAACAAATGAGGTTGTGTAATCAGACAATATTCTGGTGACGAAAAGCATACTTGGTTTATGAAATCCTCCTGATGTCTTCCTTGCAATATCAAAACATTGCAGCAAAGTCCTAGTGTCTCCCTGGCAATACCGAATCCTCCTAATGTCTTCCCGGAAATATTGAATCCTCCCATTTTGCTACAGCAACATCTCAAGCAAAATGATTTTATTCGTCGTCCTTTTTCTCATAGTATAAGTCACCTTGCTGTATATTTATATCTCTTGATAGGACAGGTCACAGATGGAAGTGCATAGTTTCTTTCTAGGTCATAAGTGTGGCTTCTTTTATTTTGTTGTCTGTTAATGTTAATTTTCAGTATCTTCTCTTTCCTGAACATACTTTTATGCGCTGATATTTCAGGTCTTGAAGTTGTTTTAGCTAATGGTACTGTGCTTGATATGCTTGGTACTTTACGCAAAGATAACACGGGATATGACTTGAAACATTTGTTTATAGGTGAAGAATATCTTGTTGGATTTACCATAATGTTAAGATCTGCCAAATGATCTTATCTAAGTGATAGTATTGTCAATGTTTGTAGGGAGTGAAGGATCCTTAGGAATTATAACAAAGGT
Organism: Ocimum tenuiflorum; assembly: GCA_001278415.1. Classification (NCBI taxonomy): domain Eukaryota; kingdom Viridiplantae; phylum Streptophyta; class Magnoliopsida; order Lamiales; family Lamiaceae; genus Ocimum; species Ocimum tenuiflorum. The sequence goes on along the minus strand of AYJT01083311.1, from coordinate 14,683 downwards.
TTCCATACTTACCCCTCCGAAGTTGTCTTCAGTAAATCTAGCTTTTCTTGGCTGTGAAGATTATGTCAGCTGTCAGGTAAAGCTTGGATCCATTAAACATTAGCTACAAAGTCCTTGCCATAACCACTCAGGGTTTACTTGAAAATGTTGAAGCTGGAAGGATTTTTTTTCTTTCTGTTATGAACATCCATGTCCACTGTACTTGCTCGTCCATATATGGATGTTTCTATTTTATAGTTTAATATCAATAGTCTCAGTTTGTCTTTGATGACAAAGTTATTCTCCAAGATATGTATTGCATAGATGCTCAATTCATTTTACCACGGTACACTGAAGAGTGATGATAGGAACCTATCTTACAAGTTGGTTCTCTGTAGTAGAAAATCTTGTTGGAAGCTAAGAGGAAGCTCGGAGAAATTCTTTCTGCATTTGAGTTCTTGGATATAAATGCTTTTGATCTGGTAAGGTTTCTTTTGATGAACCTAACACATTTAACAAGTTATCTAATTCGTTATTAGAACCATTTTTTCGGTTTTGGGATCTCTATGATTTTGTAAGTGCTAATTGTAAAACAGCATATAGCTAGTTATCAGTTTAAAGTGGTCTACATGCTGGTTTTGTAAGTGCTAGCTGCACAGCAGCTGTATATATAGCCAGTTGTAAGTGAATATACCAATTATGGATGAAGATTGCTTTGATTGCATGCTGTCCTTACACGGGGAGGGGAGGGAGGAGGACTATATGAGAACCCTATATTATTCTGATTATTCATTTCAAGAATGGGTTACTTGACATTATGCTATGAAAGGAACAAATTGGTAGTTCTGTCTGCAAACTAAAGCTCATGTTGTATTTCCAAAACTAAGAAAAAAATTGACTTTTTATGCGTTTGCAAATTTTATTTATGTAAACGAGATTTGATATAATGCCTCTACAAAGCATTTAAAAAAAATTCCACTTAGAAAACATTTAGAATAATGGTAAATTAGATCACAGGATATCTATGTTTACGTTGATCTTTGAATAGTAGAACATGACGAATTTGATACTCATCAATACATTTTTAGGTGTGTTTCCTGTGAATAAGGATAGGAAACACTTATATTCATTATAAAACGTGGGAAGGGGATATTTATAGAATCAAATTACAAGGGAAGTCAAAGACATGAAACTTCAAAAAACTTTATGAATGCAGTGAAAATAGCTTTTATAGTTCGCAAATTATGCTACCTTAACATTTTTGCGTTTTGTTTGACAGGTTTTGAAACATTTAGATGGCCTTCGTGATCCTTTACCTTCCTCTAAGCACAACTTCTATGTTCTGATTGAAACTACTGGCAGCATGGAATCTCATGACAAGTAACTCTTTTGCACTTTCTCTTAATAATCTTCCATTATCATTCGAAATTGACTAATTTTGTAAGGAACTCTATAATTTATTTTGATCCTTGGTACTAAAAACTGATGATCTGGAAGTTTCACTTTCTCATGCTATCATAAAACTGTTAATAGGAATTATTTAATCTTGCTATATCTGCTTTTGGTGTCACCATATCATCAATTCTTCCAAACCCAGTTTGGTTTCAACTGTCTTTCCAATGTTGTCACCATGATAAGTGACTTTAAGATGCTACCATGTTTACTAAATTCTAGAAATGTTCAAGTAAGTTGTGGCTGATAAAATGGTATTTCTCAAATCCCTGCTATTTGCCCCAATATAATTAGGGAGAAGCTTGAAGCATTCCTTGTTCAGGCTATAGAAAGTGGATTGATAACTGATGGAGTTCTAGCACAAGATATAAATCAAGTATCATCATTTTGGCGTATACGTGAGGTAATATTTAGGCTTCACCTGTTTCTCACAATAACAGTTTCTATCAGTGTCTTTTTAATTGGGAAACTTTGAAAAGAATATCTTCCTCTATGGTGTTCATATGGGTTACATTTTATGTTTACAGGGAGTACCTGAAGCTCTCTTGAAAGCAGGGGCTACTTATAAGTATGACTTATCTTTGCCTCCAGAAAAGATGTATGATCTTGTAGAGGAAATGCGTGGATGTCTTGGTAATTAACGAAATATAATCCCACTGAATTTCTTCTTGCTTCTTAATAGGCAAATAAATTATTTGTGTTTTGTTAACAAATCATTTTGAAAATGAAAATTATGTTTGTATTTTCGAAGCTGCCAAATGGCTCATGTGAGGATTTCTTTGAGCATTGCTTAATCATCAATTTAAAAAATTTAGGTACTGCAGCAAATGTGGTAGCGTATGGTCACCTTGGAGACGGCAATTTACATCTCAATATTTCAACCAAACAATACAATGACAGTGTAACATCTGTGTTCTTTATCCATCTGTGTATATAAATTTTCTCATCCTCAACTGCTTTTAAAATGATTACGTTTATTTCAGATATTAGCTAAGATCGAACCTTTTATATATGAGTGGACGTCTAAGCAACGAGGAAGCATCAGTGCTGAGCATGGTATGGGGCTGATGAAAGCAAATAAAATTCATTACAGCAAATCTGCTGAAGCTGTAAGTCTAACCTCATTTTTCAATAATGGAAACTCATCTGTGCTGCTTCAAATGCTCAAAACCTTTTGTAGATTTGATATCCATCTATCGAGTAAGCTAAGAGATCAAAACTCAATTGGAGATGAGTAGGATCGGAAAACGAGAGAGAATTTTGTGACTAGAAAATAGGAGAGGGCTGAATCTTCTGTATATTCTTGCTTCCATCATAATCTGCAATGAGTTTTTCGTCTGTAGGTGCAAATGATGGCAGCCATCAAGAAAGTTCTGGATCCTAATGGAATACTCAATCCGTACAAAGTTATTCCATATTCTATATCATCGCAGAGTTTAGAGAAGGAACAACAGAAGGATTGATTCAAATAGCTGATCCTTGATAGTCGTCAGACATTGGCCATCTCCAACCAAACTTGGAAATGTATCTCTGTATTATGTATGTATGTACGTATCATTTATGTGTGCATGTGATATGTTATGTAAGAGGCGGCGGCCAACTAATAGAAATGCCATTCTGAAATCTGGGTTCCTACAAACTGATATCGTTGCACTTCACACACTACTTCGAGGGTGACAAAAAAAACAAGAAAGTATTTGCTCCAATGAGAACATTATAGCACATGCTTAAGAAACTGGAATAACATCCATGGTAGAAGGGTATGTGCCCGCTTATCAATCTCTCTTAAATGTGGGAAGTTAGGTCCTACACAAGGTTCACGTGGGATCCATCCCACATGTAAGAGAGCTAGACACCAATGAGATAGCGTAGAATTTCCCCAACTTATGGATTAGAAGCTAGAAACAAAGATCTTGATATCTTCCAAGGTTTGTTACCCAAGGGCCTTATGTCTTGATAGTTACAACAAGAACCTCATAAACATATCAACTAAGAGATATTCGTGCCAACAAGGAAATGTACGTGAATGAGAAGAATACAAGCAAAAACAAATAAATAAATTGGGGAGTTAAAAACAGTACAAGCATTCGAAAGCAATCTCCTACGCTAACAATAACCTAACAGGCGAAAAAAGAATGAAAAAAATGGCAAAATTAAATATCTTTCCTCCTGGCAAGTTTCAACATATTCAGCACATTTTCATACACGATAAATGTAACAGATGCAGCAGGAGCATTTTTCAGCACGTTTGCAGTTATGCCCTTGTAGAAACCTCGGAAACCCTCGAATCTGTGTGCCATACATAACAAAAACCTCCTTTAGATATTAAATATCTTTTAAGCTTGTAGATCGGGTGGTCATTAACTTGGTATTAGATTCGGAATAATTTAAAGGTTACATGTTTGAATTTCATTGGAGAAGTTTGCACTCGCAAGGCTTCCATAATAAATTAACCAGCCTACATGTAAGGAGGCTGTGTTGAAGACATCAGATTGAATTTAATTATGATACACCTCTCTACGACCTTAAGCCTTAGGCCTTTAGAATAAGTGACCAAGTTTTACATGGTGTTTGCTAATAGAATACGAAATCCATCAACAGTAGAGTTTGTATTACCTTGCAGTTTCTTTTGCAACATGCCAGCTATCTATGTATCTTGGAATGCCCTTAATAGTCGGGCGTTGCTGCAGGCAGAGAACATTGGTTTCAATTGCAAACAGATGAAAAATTTTAATTACTTAGTACCGGCATAGTTGTATTCTTGCTCTCTTAAAGCAGTTCGAAGAAGTCATGACAAATTAGAAATGCGAAGTTGAGTAATGCTATTTTTACCTGCAATCTAGCTCTAATAACCTGCCAGACATAAGAAAACAGCATTCAGGAAACGAATGAAGTATCATACAATGATAAGTATGAAGAAGAGCAAGCACATATCATAAATCTTCAAAGTGGTGCCTACCTGAAATGGATACGTCAAACTAATGGCAGCAAACTTTGAAAAAGCACCTAATAAGGCATAATCAATTGAGTCCTGCAACACAATGCCGGAAAACCCACATCTTATAAAACAGAAATTTTGCAACTTTAAAAGGAAACATAGTACACAGAATGGTAATGTGAGCGATGTGTGATTTTCAGAATCACAGGCATAATAATAATCTCGTTTTATGAGTCTTCATGCCCTAAAAGGAGGAAACATAGCATTCATCTGTCTTCTACTGACATTTGGAGCACAAGGTTTACAGCATCCCTTAAGACCATTATCCCAACCCACCAAATGATAGCAGCATCCAAGGCTTTATACTGTTCAGAGGATACTCCTACTTGGCCATAATTAGCATATGCTTTCTACCAACCCATAAATGAAGTTCAAGACTCTACAATGTTCCAGTATTTCTGGGGAAACATAATACACTATTGCACAAGAACATACGTGTAGCTTGGGGAAATAAAAAACCAAAACCCTATGAATGCATGTGTTCACACTTTACATAGAGCACCCTTGCAAGAGAATGAAGTATCTTGGTTCAGAACTCACCAATGAATTATCAGCATTGTTAAGACTTCTTTCACTTTCTGTAGTCCTGAGCCTGATAACCATTTTTCGAAGTTCCTCGTATGCTGTAAATTGAATGGCACCATGCGTGATCTGCTGAAAAGCACTACAATCAACAAGTTGCACATCTAGATGGAAATCCAGGCCTAATTTGTTCATCAAACTTTAAAATAATGAGCATCATATCTAGTGCTTAGCAGAATACAATTAAATTACAAGCAATAACCGAGCACATAGAAAAACATGGAAAGAGGAAAAGAACTAACCAGAAAGAGACCTGGAACGAGCCCTTTGTAGAGAGCTTTCCACCCCTCTTCTCTCAGAATGGTTCTTAAAGCATCTGAAATTCAGCATATGGAAAAGTTCAAAGTATTACCTACTGACAATAATTAACTAAGAAAAGCTGAAGATGCCTCCAATAACTCTTAATTATATTAAAAAGAATGAGACCAAGTTAGCTTGCCAGGAGAAAACAACTGCTGATACAATGGGTTTAGACCCGTTTTATTTTGCAGGGATAACGTTGGGAAACCAAACTATCCAACACATATGTACACTAAATGGAGTTCTTTAAAATGCAAAATTTTAACCTGGCTTGGGTTTCATCTGGGTTTGAGATTGGAATTTGGGGAAGAATTTCAAATCCAGCAAAATCATAGGAAAAGTTGGTTCACAATGAGAGCGACGAATTTCAAATCAATCATAGATGAATCAATCCAGACACAGAAGTGTATTTCTCCCATTACCAATCCTTCACTAGAAATGTAACCTGAGAAAGTTTCGAAGTATGGTCTTTAAAATGCCTATTGGATAAGCCAGCTTAATGGATTTTTCAGAGCTTTGGCTCAACTGAAAATGCATACATGCATATTAACAATAATATCTCTTTGGGGTAAAAATGAATTAATGGACACTAACACTATTTATACTTATTTGGAATGTTGAAACCCTTATACTGCTAAATTTGACTACGCTTCCCAAATCCAAAATTATAAGTACCAGCAATAAGAAAGTTCAATGTAAGTATTTCAACAAGAAAAGGATATAACGCTTCAGCTTTCCTAAAACACGACAACTATTTTTCACATTACAACAAGACATTTAGGAACAAACAAAACAAGACAGTTCTTTGTCAAAAGTGCAGCATATAAAACAGTATAAGATTGGGGCTAACCATGAAAACCAGAATATGGTCGAGCTTGCTCTGGAGTCTGAAGCTGTAACCTTGTCTTCACCAGCCATATAGGATTTGTACAACAACATACCTAGAAGAGCCACCAAAACTTCATTAGCAAGGGAAGAGAATGAGGGTAGTCGAGAAACCAATTAACCCACTTTATAAGGGAGACAATTGGAAATGGAACTATTGCCAATATAGTTCCCTTGGGTTTATTCATGCAAGAAGCTACACCATAAATTAAATATCTCCTAGCAATATTTCCATCCTCCTATATGACAACGACAATTCATAATTTGATTGTCGACAAATCTCATCATGAAAAATAAGCTGATACTCATTAGATGATCTTCATTGTGGACATGTTTCTAATCATCTAATGTGAACATATTCAACATTACCAACAGATAATGTAGCCAGTAACAATGATTTGATTATTCAAAGCTCTTAAGCTCTTACACACTAGCTAAGAGTCTGAAGTTCAGTTTATCTATAACAGTAAAATAATGACCCCAGATAAATATACAGCAAGATATTGCTTATAGGGAATTTCTCCAGTTAATATTTAATTCTGTATATAGCAGTGCCGAACATATTTCAAGGATAAGAAGTTCAAATACTGACCAACGCTCCAGCTTCAGCAGCTGATGCAAGATGAAGACCAGGGCTCAGTTCCTCTCTGCTACTCAAATAACGCTGTTTGGCTTTGCTGTAGCTATAAGGAATAAACCAGCCATGGTTATTGATCAAATCAAATAGAAAAAGCTTGCTCAAAGAGCACTATGTTAAGCAGCCTAAGTAGTGCCATAGTTGATAGCTAAGATTAATATAAGGAAAGGATACTAAGCACATTCAGGTAAGCATGTGATATTTTATTTCGTAGAGATCCAACAGAAATTCAAGAGATAGATGAACTAGAAACATAAATGCTTTCATCAAACCTAGAAGGCAGACATATTCAAAATGATCATAATCAAGTGACTGTTTAAAGGAAAACGTTTACAGAAAAGAAACGTTGAAACAAGAAGTTATGTATTGATAAGAAACGTTGAAACAAGAAGTTATGTATTGATACTCAAGGTATGTCTCCAATAACCTTGCTTACACAACAAACATCCATGCAAGTGCATGACAAGTGAAAATCATAACAACACCAGGATTTAATTAACCTGATGGAGAATTTACTTTGATTGTGTTTGCAAGATTTTCCTCGTGCACATGGGCACTCCAAGCGTAAAACACGAGAACAACCAACAAGATTATTAAACTTATTGAGAAACTAATAATGTGAACACAACTATGTCAATGAGGCTTACAAGAAGAAATATAAACCCCATGAAATTGTTGATCCAAGAACGGCAGGATAAAAGCCAGCATATAGCCCTCTAAAACCCTGAAGCAAAAATATAATGCGATATTCAGAACATGGACAAAAATACAGGAAAATTTAAATCACGAAAATCATGCAGACATAGCAAAGGCTAGTTAAATTTCATGGATTAATTGACAGGAATCACGAGGTCGAAAAGCAAATTCATCGCAGAAAGCATTATAAAGTCATCATAAAAAATGGAGTAGAACATACATCTCAAAACGGAGGAATATCAAAACAAACCTCAGTGCGAGCAATGGTGATAAGAGCGTGAGGAGTGTTTTTATAGGTAGGTAGATACCTCAATCGCCCGTCGTTCACTATCAATAAATAAAAATCAAATCAATGTTCGTTTTCGTAGTATACAATTTTCAGGTCAGTCGAACGCCATGGGATTTAAATTATTACAGATGGAGACCTTGAAATCGAGTGCGGACGACGTCGAGTGGGTGAGAAAAGCTGACGGTGGCGAGGCCGGCGGCGGATCCCGCGACCGCGTTCTCCCACTGCCAATCAGCCGGCATGAATATCAAGTGCTTTACAGTTTGAGTTCCTCTTTCTGAGTAAAGTTTGACAGTTATTCGAAGACAGCCGCCATCGAAGGAGGCTAATGACTGGCGACGTAGCGAACGAAGATGCAGCAGAAACGAGCTGTTCTTTCTTCTCTGTCAATTAAGGAATAAGTAATTTTTTTTGAGCGAAAGGAATACGTAATGCATTCATCTAAAAACCTGTCCAAAAAAAAACATTTCTTAAAAAAATAAAGAGAAGATTGTTTTCCAAAAAAAAAAAAAAGAGAAGATTCTACTATATGTAAAATAAAAATTCTACTATGTAATTTTAGTTGATTAAAAATACATGAAATGTAAGCGAGTATAAGTAATCAAAATATTAAAAATTTATTGTAATAACCCTGAGGTTTTTAATTAATTTTTTAGGTCTGATTTCATGACATAACCACCCACTATAATTATTTTTTTCTTTTGACATGTGAGCTAAATCTCTAAGAGAATATTAATAGGCTGCATATGTTTATCTCTTTCTCGGGAAAGAAGATTTCATAATTTTGGACGAGTTTTCTCTCCCAAATCCCAAATTGATACTGTTTTTTTCTCTCTTTAATTAAAAATATAAAGATGACTTCTAATAAATTTTTTAAAATACTTCACTTAATTCGTATAAGATGGGATTATAATATAAATGCAGTATAATTTAGACTGAACAAGACAATGGGCAGAGTGATTGTAATTAGCATGCACATTTACATTCCACTCCACAAATTACATAAACAGCAATATGATTGAATTCCTAATAATTCAAGCAAAGATAAAGCAAGACATGGAAACGATGAATAGATTGACAAAGATGTAAACAAACACAACATCATTTCAGCAGAAAATTCTTGACAAGTATACGGTTAGTTCATCTTTCTGCAATTCTTCCTGACTTCTCCTCTACGGCCCGTCAATGGAGAAATGTTTCCCATCTTAACCATGGACTCGGCAAACTGCTGGAAGAAAAGCTCTTGGCTCCAAGCATATTTCTTCACAAGCTCAAGTGATTCTTGATTCTTGGTCACAAGAATTTGGTCAGAACTCAAAAGCCCCTTGAAACTCAGCAGATTCTTGAAGTAGCTGTTGTCAAAGCTTGTCGGAGAGACGTAGTCCAAGAAAAAGAGGTTCTGATCGCCGCCGGATTGCGGGCACCGTGCACGCAGCTGGGCTGCGTAGGATTGATCCAAGGTATAATCTGGTTTTGAGTTTCCTGTCTGGTTGTACAGCCTCTGTCTGAAGCTGACACATCTTGAGTTGCCTATGGTGTGACTTCCTGCAAGAATCCATGCATCACTTTGAGTCGTTTTCGATAGCCCTAACTTAGGCTCCGTTTCATTTGTATCTTAAAAAGATAATGAAAAAATCATGAAAAGTCATCCCTTAACACTTTTTTAGCTGGGAAGAGAGAAATATTTCAAAGTGAATCACTTTTTCTTGAAATTGTGAAATGCATTTTTTTTTAAAAAAAGGCAAACAAATGGATCCCATGATTTGCGCCTAAAGAAAGTGAAATATCCTGAAAAAGTTTTACGGGGCATTTGATTTGTGGGTTTTGGAATAAGGAGATGGAATGATGCCCAAACAAGGTGTTGTCTTGATAGTTTGGGAATGAATTTTCAGGAATGATTATCGTATATTTAGAAATCATTCAAACTCATTTAATATGATGTGTTTCATTTTCATACCCAAATCCATTCGCTCTATTATCAAGCTTATATCCATAGTGATTCCCGACAATTAAACCAAACGCCGCCTAAATATTAGTTATCAGTTTATATTTTTTTAAGTTACAGAGAGATAAAAAGTAGAGTGAATTTTGAATTAATTTTGGAGTGATGGCTGCTTTTAGGAAATATGAGGTACTCTTTTCCAAAAAAAAGAAACATAGCCTTAGAAAACGTTACCAGATAAAGCTACAAGGTCAACAATGTTCAATCCTTTTAACTTGAACTTGGTGAGGATTGTTTGGAAGGTGTTGTTTGGGGCTGGGATGTTGTAGTTTGACCCACTCAAACTTGCATCTCTTGAGTCCCTTCGCCCTAGTGGAACCACCCAACTTGGCCCACCGGCCTGCACGAAAAAAGTCGATAATTATGTTGCACTACATGCATTGATGAAGTGAAATACGAGCTTGAAAATGGGCTTCTTAAAGACTCACAAGAACTGTGGAATCTCTGGCAACAAGGGCCAAGATATCTGCACAAGAAACAATTTGAGGGCACTCCTTCTCCAGCGCTGATTTGATCTCATCAATCACATCAAATCCACGAACTGAATTTCTGTTGGGATTCGATAATTTCTCACTGGTTAGGCTTCCAGCACTGTCCAGAAGCAGTGATGCATCACATCCCTTCAAACAGACGACGATGAAAAGGATGTTAACGTCGAATATGATGATGATGATGGTGGTGCATTGAAATTGAAGTTGGGGAATTTATATAGACCTTAACAAAGCAGTCATGGAAATGAAGCCTGAGGAGTGAAGCAGCCATGCGAGGCTCTTTAGCGACAGCTTTTGCGACGATGGACTTGACGATTTGCTGAGCTTGTGGGCATGTGCGGTCGTAGAATTGTGGGTAGAGGTAGCCTCCATTGGTGTTGTGGCTGAAGCAGATAGGTGCAAATGCAACAAGAGTTATAATGAAGAACAAGTTGGTCATTTTCATTTTCTGTTGAGATGAAATGGGTAGATGGCATGTTGAGTATTTATTTACACACAAGAAGAAGAGGTATGTGAGTCAAGAGTGATTGGAGTTGGTCGGACTTTAAGTTGATTTGGTTACTTTCTCCATGAAAGAATTTTTGGAAATATGTTTATTTGCTTGGTCTGAGTATTCATTATTCTTTGTGTTTTAGTTTCATTCAGAATAACCTAAGCAACTATATGAAAATAAATAGTAAAATATGATATTGAGCTATGGCAACACATGATTTTTCTATTATATTTTAATTAATATTTTATTTTAATTTTAATAAAATTTCGCATGCTTTAGTTTAGTTTTATGAATATTACCTAAGTTTTATGATTTTATTATATAGAAAATTTTATTCAATTATGGTTATGATAAATTATGATTTATTTAGGTTTACTTTTTAGCTTCATTAGTTAGATTAGGCTTTTTGATTCTCCCCATATATTTGAGTTATATTTCAGGATTTGTTATATTTTATGTAAGTTGGAATTGGGTAGACATTTTATTTTGTTGAATCTCTTCAACCTATCATTGCATTGACTCAACAATATATACACGTGATTAACTGACTAAATATGTTAGATGATTTTATCGTAAAAAATTGCATGTTATATTGTAAAATTTCAAAAAATTATCATAAAGTTTTCAATATTTGAAAGTTTACGTACAAATTACAAAAGTAAATAATTATTAAGTAGAATTTGAATAAAAAGTTATACATAAATTTACAATTTTTCAAAGTTTATATGAAATTAAAAAAGAATTAAAAGATTATGAGAAAAGTTGGCATTATTAATTCTTGAAATTAAGCCGTTAAAATTAGGATCACAGACCCATAATGTATCTTTATTCGGTGACTTGTTCTTATCACACGCTTCGTTGCACAGTTTCGCAGTCTGCTGGAAGTAGTTTGAAATTTCCAAATATAATCTGAGTGATGGGTAATGGCTTCTCTTTCTAGGAAGCTGATTGCGCCCATAATCGAATCTTCAGTCATAATATCAAAGTCCACTCACTTCCCCCATCAGAATCTCCCATTCATCCCGTTCTCTCAGCTGCAAGAAATCAAACAGTTGGAATCCCAACTCATTTCCACACTCGAAGATTGCAGAAGCCTCGCCCAAATCAAGCAAACCCACGCTTATATAATCCGAAAATGCTTCCATCAATCATCCTACATCGTCGCGAAGCTCGTCCGCACGCTGTCAAAATGTAATGTCTCCATGCGATCTTACGGCCTTGCCGTTTTTTCCCAGGTGAGATACCCCAACGCTTTTCTTTATACAGCTTTAATCAGGGGATATTTGATCGATGGGATGTTGAACGAATCGGTCCTTATCTATAACTCGATGCGCATAGGCGGTTTTATTCCCTTATCCTTCACTTTCTCAGCATTGCTGAAGGGGTCAGCGAGCGAATCAAAAGTTAATCTCGGTCGGCAGCTCCACGGGGAGACTATCAAATTAGGTGGCTCTGACGCCGATTTGTTTGTGCTTAACAGTTTGATGGATATGTATTTGAAATGTGGGTGGTTGGATTATGGAAGGAAGGTGTTCGACGAAATGCCTGAACGAGATTTAATTTCTTGGACTTCCCTCCTTGATGCTTACGCGAAGGCGGGGAAAATGGATTATGCGAGTGAATTGTTTCACACTATGCCGGCTAAGGATATGGTAGCATGGACTGCAATGGTGACTGGTTTCGCAAAGAACGCTAATCCAAGGGAAGCATTGAAGTATTTCGAAAGAATGCAGAGTGCTGGTATGCAAACCGATGAGGTGACATTGGTTGGAGCCATAAACGCCTGCGCTCAATTGGGCGCGGTTAAATGCGCTAACTGGATTGCGGACATAGCAGAGCGTTCGGGTTTTAGCCCTGTGGATGATGTTCATGTAGGTTCAGCATTGATTGACATGTACTCAAAATGTGGATGCTTGGAAGAAGCACACAATGTTTTCAAGCTTATGCATGAAAGAAATGTCTACTCCTACAGTAGCATGATCATTGCTTTCGCAATGCACGGTCGTGCACATTCCGCTATCGATCTGTTTGAAGAGATGGTGAAGATGAATGTCAAGCCCAACTCAGTGACATTTGTTGGAGTTCTCACTGCCTGCAGCCATGGCGGTTTGCTAGAGCAAGGCCATGGTTTTTTCAAAGAAATGGAGTCATCTTTCGACATCCCACCTAACGCAGATCACTACAATTGCATGGTGGATATGCTAGGGAGAACAGGACAGTTAGAGGAAGCGCTCAATCTCATTAAGACTATGCCTATGGAGCCGAATGCTGGAGTGTGGGGAGCTCTTCTCGGAGCCTGTCGCCTACACACTAACCCTAACGTCGCTGAAGTTGCAGCAAAGCATCTCTTCAAGCTCGAACCTTCCAACGTTGGAAATTACATACTTCTTGCTGATAGTTACGCAAAAGCTGGGAGATGGGAGGATGTGTTGAGGGTAAGAAAACTGATAAGGAAGAAGGGGCTGAGAAAGAATCCTGCATTAAGCTGGGTTGAAGGGAAAAAGGGGGAGATTCACGAGTTCTACGCAGGCGACACGGCTCATCCAAGATATGAAGAAATGAAGGGGTTGTTGGCGGATGTGATGGAGAGATTGAGGGGAGATGGGTATGAGGAGCAGCTGAGGAGTGTTGGGTATGATGTTGACGACGAAGAGAAGAGACGGATTCTGATGAATCACAGTGAGAAGCTGGCTTTAGCGTTTGCGTTGCTAGAGAGCGATGATGGGTCGGCTATAAGGATTGTGAAAAATTTGAGGATATGTGAGGACTGTCACGTGTTTATGTGTGGGGCGTCGAGAGTTTGTGGGAGGGAGATAATAGTTAGGGATATATTGAGGTTTCATCACTTTGATGATGGCTCTTGTTCTTGTTCCAATTTTTGGTGATACCGTTTACAGTTTACACAAAAGATATTTCATCTTCTATTTGTCGTTTTTAAGTTAAACAGATGAGGAGCTGTGACTTTGATAAAAATATATGGTTTATCTAAGAATTGAACTCTTTTTCCAACTATTTAAGTGTATTTTACAGTGATGTTCCACCAAGCCAAATAAAATAATACTCGATGCAACTATTTAAGTGTATTTTACAGTGATGTTCCACCAAGCCAAATAAAATAATACTCGAGTAGAGACCGGACAAATTTAGACTAAAGTAACAAAGTATTAATTAATCGAATTTTTAGTGTATATTAATTAATCGAAATTTTAAGGTACGACACCCGTACAACACCCAACAAAGTTGTAAGTATCGCTTTAAGCTTATTTTAAAAGACATTATTTTCACAACCAGTTTCTACACATACAATCTATGATTCATATTTTGAGTTCGGATCAATTTGAGATTTTGTTAAATTTAATTTGGATCATAAAAATAAACTATCCAAAGCTGAAAGCTGTGTAAATCATCTACCAGCTTTTGAAGGAGGATATGCACTCTTTTTAACCTTTAGGCACACTCATTCGAAGATGCTTTCCTCAATCTTTTAAAATAACTTTGAAACGTTCCTAATTAGCCTTAAAACCAAAATGATAGAATCCAATCGCTAATTCGCTTTTTTTTTATTATTATTATTTTAATTAGAAGTTGTGGATCGGTACGACGGTATCATATACGCTTAAATCTTAGTGGATTTAAGATGATAATATAGAAATTGTAAAATAAGCTCGGAAATTACAAACATCAAACACGACATAAAAAGTAACAAATACAGCGAAAAGGCCTCCTCATCCCTCATAACTGAGAAATTTAGGGCTTATTAGGGTTACACATAAAAAGCCACCCCAAGTTATTATTATTTATTACTGTATACACTTTGTATATGACATATGACTTCTAATGGTGGCCGGGCAACTTCTCCTTGATCTTTTCCATCATCCC
>AYJT01083301.1:0-22035 GCA_001278415.1 Ocimum tenuiflorum | reverse complement strand
AATAATAAATAATAAATAATAAATAATAAATAATAAACAATAAACAATAAACAATAAACAATCATATAAATAATTGGAATCTCCCTCAAACCCTCCTTCTCCCCCAAAAAGCCACAAATCATCTTTCTCACACTTCCTCCTCCTCTGGGAAATGGTTGGGCCCGGTTTAATTTAATAGACTAGTACAGTTCGTTGCCCCCAATCAGCTTTTTGTACACACAAATTCTCCGTATTTTGATTTATCGCGATTTTGCTTAGTTGATTGTGTTCTTTGATCGATCGTTTGCAAATTCAGGTGTACTCTGATTCAATTCATTGTTTGTCAACGGCAAAATAAAGCGGACGATGCACCTTTGCTGGCCGAGATTATCAGGTTAGCTGCTCGTAGCTAGTTTCGACGAATTCACTACCGTTTTGAGAAGGTCTGACAGATGATAGTAAAATATCGTCGGTACTAGAGGTATTTAAAATCCTGAAAATGTAGTATTAGCAACCTCCATGACATTGTATGGGTTTGACTGTTTATTCCGGTCCTTTCAGAAGTAGGAAATGGATATCGTGACAACTGCTAATTCAGATAAACTTTCCTATACTATTTGATAGTTCCCTGCTGGGTGTTCATTGTTTGGAGGTCAGTCTTGGCATATTCAATGAATCATTCATTGCTCATATGCAAAATATTATATTATATTTAGTAGTGCAAGTTATCACGCAGAGATCACAACATAAACGCAGTAGTGTCCTCTGCAGCTTATGTTGATGATAATGCATAACAGAAGATTCCTAGTTTTGTGTAATAGATCCTGCAAATTTATTGGGGGTTTTAAGTGGCCAAAAATGCTGTAATAATCTTATCATGCTGTTGCTCTTTGTCATTTTCCTGTGCTGTAAGGGTGTGCCATTTCCATATTCGAAGGGTTAGTGCTATGTGCTTGTACAAAAAAATGACTTTGGTGATTCATATCAGGAGATTTTATTACAAACCATGGCATTTGATAGCTGTATTAGTGTGTCCTGTCCACCATCTTATTAGATCAGTTCATTTCACAATGTAATGAGAAGTATCATGATAATACGAGATGCTCTGAAATCAATATTTTGGCCTATGGCTACTGACTTAATGGTACCTGGCAGGCTAAGTAAAGATCAAACTATTTCATTGGTTACTGACTTACTCCAACTTTGTGTTTCTTATCAGCTGTTGGCTTAAGTAGGATTCCTATGCTACTTTGCTATTATTTTTGGTATTCCTCTATTTTACTTGCTCTGGTGGCAATTACGTTTTCATGGGGAAATTTGAATTTTCATAGATGAGAATCTTTGAAGAAGAAACACAACAAACTCAATACCCTATCTGCAGTTTTATTAAGTTTAAATTATGGAATATAGCATGTTAAAATGATTTTGGAATAAAAAAAAAGCCAGCAGTAGACTTTGTTTAGGTTGAATGTGTGATGAGACTTTATTATAATCTATAGATATCATCAGCATCCAGGCATATCTGTACCCTCTGGGCTTTGGCGATGATGATATGCTTACTTTCTGCTAATGCAAATAAATAAAGGACTGTTTTGAAATTCTTGCTTCTCCTATTAGTGCCTGAGGATATGTGAAATTAAAAAGGATATGTTGCTTTCTTGCCATTTTGATTTTTCTTATACACGTTATGAATACATACCAGGTTGGTGAGTTAAAATCTCTGCTAAGATATTGTAGTGCGTCGTATTTTGTCGCAAAAGCTCAGAAACTTATTATTCTGCCAACTTATATATCTGAATAAGAATATATGTGGACTGTGCGGTTTACATAAATTTATTACTCTGATATCATTTTTCTGATGAACTAACCAGGTACCTATAACATGAAATAATCTCCGTCATCACCTCAAGAAGGCAGATCCTCAGCCATTGATAGTTGTTATCTGCTAGAGGTTTTTGTTAGACATGCCTTCTCTTCAGCTTCTACAGTTGACTGAACGTGGTCGTGGACTGCTGTCTTCTAGAAGGTGATTCACTATTTCCTGTTGTCACCTTTTCCCTTGTACACTCCAGTATGATTCAGATATTTGTCTATGACTTGAAAGTCATATTTCTTCTCGACTCCTGGAAGTGCAAAATACTGATGAAGTGAAAGAAATGACTAAGTACAGGGGGAAGGAAGAAAGACTTAACCACAAAATGAGATTCCTGAGCAGAAAACGGATTTTTGCATTCCTGATAGTTTTGTTACTGAATTTGTGATAAACCTCCTGTAGTTGTTCTTGATGAGGTTGTGAAATGTTTGACTAATGATGCATGGTGCCATATTTCCCGACGTAAAAACTCTGGATAATGTTCTCACTGTATCTGTATAATTAAAATGCTCAAGTTTGTATCTATTTGTCTATCTATGATTTTTCTAGTTCACAGAGTCTAGCTGATTTGGTGCTTCTTCACTTAATATATAACCAAAAATGCACTTTCTTGGGAAATTACAAACGCAGTAGGAATTCTTGAAGAAAGGATTGGCCCCCATAGTACATACTGAAAAAACGGTGCACAAAAAGCAATGTGCTGCTATAAAGTTACATATGATTGAACTTTAAAGAAAAGAAGAGCCGGAGCCCATGTTTACAACACACTTCTCATTATTTCTTCTTTCGCATTCTTTTCTTTCCCTTCAAGAATTCGCTCTTTTGGAGTTTTGTTTGTTAAGTTGCTCTTATCATTGACTATTACTGCTATGTGATATGCGTTTTGCTCTTAAAATATATGTTTTTTTTTTGTGTCATTGCAGGAAAGCTCTTTTACTTGCCACTAGTATTGTTGCTGTTGGTGGAACTGCTGCAGCTGCTTATGCGCAGTCACGAAATAGCCGTAGAAGGCAGAATTCTTTTGGTCATTCTAATGGAGCCGAGGATATTAGAAATGAACAAGATCAAATAATTGGAAATGATAGGAATGTTAGAACGAGTAGGCAAAGGAAAGGAAATTTGAGATCGCTCAAGGTTTTGGTGGCTATTCTATTATCTCGTATGGGGCGAATGGGTGCAATGGATATTTTATCTTTGCTGGCTATAGCGGTAAACTTTTCTACTTTAGAGAGGCAAAACTTGATGCAGGCATTTCATAATTTGTTAGAACCAGAGTTCCAAGATCTCCTTTTGATTTTGAGATTGTACCTTTATTGGTGTTAGCATTGCATTTAGGATCTTGCACACTGAATCATTAGCTTATCTATCTTAAAGCTTCCTTCTTGAAATTGCAGGTCTCTAGAACTGCTGTGAGCAACAGATTAGCTAAAGTTCAAGGTTTCCTTTTCCGTGCTGCTTTTCTCCGCCGTGTTCCAGCATTTATGCGTCTTATTATTGAAAATATTGTACTTTGTTTCCTCCTATCAACATTGAATTCCACCTCCAAGTATGTAACAGGGACCTTAAGTTTACGGTTCCGAAAAGTTTTGACGAAGCTTACCCATACACAGTATTTTCAGGTAATCGTAGACACTGCTTATATAACAGTACAGATCTATAGCAGTTATAAAAAAAATGTGGTTTTCGAACCACAATGCACATCCATCACATTTTGCATGTTATACCAAACTCGTTCTTTATTGACTTAAGTTCAAATTGCTAATTTTGTTCTCCTGTAAATTTCACCACGTGTCTGTAATTTGTTTCTGAAAATAAAGTCTTACCGTTTGTTATGGCTCATTGGATGCTTCATAGTTTCAATGACTGCTGTACAGTTATTTAATGAAAGTATTAATGCATAAGTAGCTTCAAATTCTTCCCTTCCAATTTGATTAATTGAGCCATTCTATTTATAATATCCAGCTGTATGTCTACTAAGTGATGGATTAAAATTTTTTCCTAATAATTCTTGTTGATATTTATGTTTTTTACATTTAGAACATGGTGTACTACAAGATGTCTCATGTTGATGGTCGGATAAGCAATCCTGAGCAGCGAATTGCCAGTGATATACCAAGGTTTTGTTCGGAGCTGAGTGACCTTGTACAAGAGGATCTAGTTGCCGTTACAGATGGACTGCTTTATACTTGGCGCCTGTGTTCATATGCAAGCCCGAAATACATTTTCTGGATACTGGTGAGAGAACTTCACAATTTACTACAGTGTGCTAGATTTTTCATTAATACTGAATTCACTTTGTTCTCAGTTCATTGTTCTTGTTTATTGAGCAGCCTTTGTTTTTCTTTATGTTGTCAATTTGTAGGCTTATGTGTTGGGGGCAGGGGCAACAATTAGGAATTTCTCCCCAGCATTTGGAAAACTTATGTCCAAAGAACAGCAGCTTGAAGGGGAATACAGACAGTTGCATTCAAGGTTAAGGACTCATTCCGAAAGCATAGCACTTTATGGTGGAGAAAAGAGAGAAGAGTTCCACATTAAGAAGAAATTTGAGAATCTTGTTAGACACATGAGGGTTGTTCTTCACGACCACTGGTGGTTTGGCATGATTCAGGACTTCTTACTCAAGTATCTTGGTGCTACTGTTGCTGTTATCCTGATTATTGAGCCCTTTTTCTCTGGCAATCTTAGACCTGATTCTTCCACCTTAGGACGCGCAGAGATGCTGAGCAACTTAAGATATCATACCAGTGTTATAATTTCGTTGTTTCAGTCACTAGGAACTCTTTCTATAAGTTCAAGACGGCTTAATCGCCTGAGGTATTACTTGAACAATTTTTCATTTTATAATATTGTTAGCCTCTTCGTAAGCTGCGTGAAATTTTCTTTTTCATGGTGCACTATAAACTGATTCAATACTTTGAATGGTTAGATCTTTACGCTCAGATCTCCATTTGAAAGGTTACCATCTTTTTCCTTTCAAGTCTTCTCGCTGAACTTTTTGTGGGAAGAGAGAATTAGGGGAACATATCACTAGAAAGATGTTTCTAAAAGCATGCATTGGGTGGTTTATAATAATCTCGTACTGTAGCCACTGTCCCAAATTAAGGTGGTACCTAGTGCAAAAAAGTAATAGAACATGGTTATACCTCAATTTGTTGAATTTAAGCTGGACATAGGTGCCGACTGATGCAATATCTAAAGGTGTAAGTCTTGTATTTTATGTGTTGGATTGTAAAGATATCTGACAAAAAATACTGGAGATTTTTGTTCACTACTGGTTTTTATTATTCTAATTACTGTGGTTAGAATCTAGCTTGATGTTTTTCAATTTCGATAGGTAAAGAGCAGGTATTTGTTTGTAACTAGGATTACCTGAAATTTCATTTTATCAGCTGTGGATGTCGCAAAGTTGCATTATGTTTTACATGCTTGAGCTAGTGAGCTCGTTACCCTATTCCACATTGTAATGTTGTTGAACTTGTTCTTTTGATATGCAGTGGTTACGCAGATCGTATTCACGAACTCATGGGGATATCTAGAGAGCTAGCCACACGAGATGCATCTTCTCAACAGGCTGATGGGCACAAGAAGTATGTTAGCGAAGCCAATTACATTGAGTTCGATGGTGTCAAGGTAGCAAAAACTGGGGATTTGATTTATCTATTTTTCTTAATATTTCGCGGATCCTCAAAGCATTTTTGATTTTCAGGTTGTTACCCCCACTGGCAATGTGTTGGTGGAGGATTTGACTCTAAGAGTTGAATCAGGCTCTAATCTTTTAATAACTGGTAGGTCCTAAGCATATTCTTTCCTTTTCACAGTTCGCTAGATATTTATCCCCACATGCTTGCTCATCAAGTATTTGGCTTCATGTTCAAGTGTAGTGATCCCGATAGCGAAGATAAGAAATTATGTTTCTGAAATGATTCTCTTTCCATTTTTAATTGTTTGAGTCAGGCAAACCTTATAATACTACATGCATGTTACTTTCTGGTTGCGAAAGGGAATACAAGCATGTTTGGTTATAGTACATAGCATGTTACTTTCTAGTCCTGTTTCTGTATAAGATACGGAGTTCTTTTGTATTTATATCTTTTGTACTTTTTGTCAATTTGCACGGTTTTTTGTTTTTTGCTTTTTTTTCCTTTTCCTTTGAAGAAGATATTAGATTTAAACCCTGAAGAGGATCTTATCTTTGTTTGGGTATTAATATGATATTTGACTAGTCCCACTGTAATCATACGTAGCTTTGGGTCCAAGTACGTAATCCCCCATTCCAATCAGATGGGAGGATCAAACATGCAATTTTTCTAGAGTATTTTTTATGGTTGAATTTAGAGTAATATCTGCTTGATGCATTTTAAGGTCCAAATGGAAGTGGAAAAAGCTCTCTTTTTCGAGTCTTGGGTGGTTTGTGGCCTTTGATATCTGGTCATATCGTGAAACCTGGAATTGGTTCTGATCTAAACAAGGAAATCTTTTATGTACCACAACGACCTTATACAGCAGTGGGAACTCTGCGCGACCAATTAATTTATCCTCTGACAGCAGATCAGGAGGTTGAACCCCTTACACAAAGTGAAATGGCAGAGCTGTTGAAAAATGTGAGATTCTTTCAAAAGTTCGTTTCAATCCTGAGGGAACACTCAATAAGGCATGGTTTTAATTGACTCATCTTTTTGGTGTGAATTAGGTGGATCTTGAGTATCTGCTTGGCCGCTATCCATCAGATAAGGAGGTGAACTGGGGTGATGAATTGTCTTTAGGAGAGCAACAAAGATTGGGAATGGCTCGTCTCTTTTATCATAAACCTAAATTTGCTATCTTAGATGAATGTACTAGTGCTGTGACTACTGATATGGAAGAGCGTTTCTGTGCTAAAGTTCGAGCAATGGGAACCTCTTGCATCACAATTTCTCATCGTCCTGCGTTAGTTGCATTTCATGATGTGGTTCTGTCTCTAGATGGTGAAGGAGGCTGGAGTGTCCATTATAAAAGGTAGAACCTTTGAACTAGAGTATATCTAGTTTACATGCTTGGAGTTTGATACTCATTTGTATTATTAATTTCATCACTGTGTAGGGCGGAATCTCCATCGCTTACAGAATCTGTTAGAAGGAGGAACCTTGATACAGAGCGTCAAAATGATGCTATGACTGTCCAACGTGCATTTGCTAATACTAAGGTCTCTTTTGTGCATTCTCTCAACTTTTATTAAATTATTATTATACGCATCCCCCCTTGGTAACTTCTTGGAATCATTATTGTCAGGATTCAGCATTTTCTTCTTCTAGGTCACATTCTTCAGAGTTGCTAGCAGCATCTCTTATTGATGGAGATGACTACTCGCCACCTACTTTTCCTCAGCTACAAAACACCCCAAGGATGTTGCCTCTGAGAGTAGCTTCCATGTTCAAGATACTAGTAAGTGCTCATTATTTCTGAAAATTGTTTTAGCGGATCTTCTGCTTTCCGTGCCTTCTAATTGCTTACTGTGAGCTTTAATCCAGAATATGTGAGAGGATCTAAAAATGGGTCAGCTTCAAACATATTCTTAAGTTGTATAGATACGAAGTTGCTGGACTCAAACAGGGAATTGAGGGACACCCAACCAAGGAATCCCCTCCCCTTTCTCCAAACTTGCTCACTTTGTTCCCATTTAATTTTCAAACTCTTTAAGCATATATATTTAGAAATTATAAGAGAGCTGTTGTTTTAAAATTACTAGTCATTTTGATAATTTAATCTGTCCTTTTGATTTTAGTAATGTTAGTAAACTAATAGACTTTCAAATTGTCACACTTGGGTGCATGGCCAAAGGACGTTTAATCAAAATCAAACATGTTAAACCAAAATCAAAACTAAAGGAAATTAGGTTTACTTGCAGAACAATGAAACTTTATGAATGACATAGATAAAATAAAAATATGAAAAAATACTGTTTCATTGCGACAATGGCTAAAGGTATGCAGTCTTTAATAGCTAACTTTTCATATCACAAAAATAATTACTTGGTATCCTGCTTCCACCCCTCCCAATCTTGCACCAACCCTTGGTTGGGATGTCGATTGTAAACTTGTCCCGTGAGGCCCTGTCCCATTGTCACTTTTAGTTACTTTTTCAGCTTTTGTTTTTGTTGTCATATTACTCTCTAAATACTTTTTTTTTGAGACGAATGTTTAAATACTTGCAATGGAAGAGTTGCAGATCATGGCAGCTTCAGAATGTAACATAAAAGGAGTAAAAATTTAAGGTTAAAGAGAGAGAGAGTTAAGATTGATTTCTCACATAGTGAGGTAGGCTGCTAGTTTTTGGGAAGAGAAAACCCGATGTCGTACTCCCTTATTTTCGTTACATCTTTTTTCTTCCCGGATATTCTTTAACCGGATGGATTGCCTCTGGTACCTGCTCAGACCATATGGATTTCAATGAATTGATTAGATAAATAGTGAAACAAGATGAAAATATCAACAGTAATATATGGAATTGTTTGATTCTTGTGGTGTTTTAAAATTCACCCAGAAGCAAGATGAATCTTCTCAAGCTAGAATGTGCTTGCTTACTTGCTTAGGTACCCACGGTGCTTGATAAGCAGGGCGCACAGCTCCTTGCAGTTGCCTTATTAGTGTTATCCAGGACTTGGATATCAGATCGCATTGCTTCTTTGAATGGTATTTCTTGTTATTTTATAATATTTTTTGCCTTTTCTTTCTGTCGATTAAGATCATCCTCACAACATACTTAAACCAAATTGTATCTCAGGGACAACTGTAAAATATGTTCTAGAGCAAGATAAGGCTGCCTTCATTAAGTTGATTGGTGTTAGTGTTCTTCAAAGTGCTGCATCGTCATTTGTTGCTCCATCTTTGAGGTACTTTACCTTCTCTGTTTGAAGATGATCTAGAAAAGGAGGTGAATGCATAATTACCTTGTTACTCTCTGGAGAAATAACATTGCTTTTATGCAGATATACTAAGCCAGTTTGTTGTCTGTGGTATTGATACTTGCTAATTGCCAGCGAAGACAAAAAGAATTACTTGCTAATTGCAAGCCAAGACAAAATGAATTTGGTTGAACGCATTAGAAAATTTCTCTATAAAGCTCCAGTATATTATGCATATCCTCTTGTGGAAGTCACAGAACACAACTCCTTTTCTTATATATCTTCTGAAACTATCATGGTATAGTAATAATACGACAACATCAATTTTGACCACTACTTTTAGGGCAGCAAACCAGAATTTTCACAACTTTTAATTTTTAATCTCATTTAAAATGCTACGTAGAGCCCACGACAAAAACGTAATTCGTGGAAGATTATGATTAAAAACTTCATATTTGATATTGTCCACCATCTGCTCTATAAGAGTGATTTTAAAGAATGTTAATCTGCATAAAAGGAGTCTACCACCTTGGGGTGCAGTGGCAAGCACCTTTCCCATGACCTTAAAGGTCGAGGATTCGAGTCTATATGGGGACATCAGTGTGGGTTTGTTTAATATTGTACTTAGTTCAAAAAGAAAAAAAATTGCATAGAAGGAGCATAAGAGATTATAGTAAGCCTCTTCTGTAGATTCAAACTACTACTAAATGTCTGTGACCTACTATCAGAAAACTAAATCATTTCTTTTCAAAAAATTGATGTATTATTTTTTGTTTTATGATTTTGTGGGCTTAGTATTGGGTCACCCGTTTCTGTTTTCAGACACCTGACAGCTTTACTTGCACTTGGATGGAGGATTCGCCTGACCAAACACTTACTACGGAACTACTTAAGAAAGAATGCATACTATAAGGTACTGAGTTGCATCATCTTAGCGTGAAACATACTTTTGATATGTGGTATAATTAGAGTAGATCTTATAAATGAACAGATTTTTATATAATGTCGGAAAAGGGTGATGAAGGTGATGCTAACCCAATTTCTGATATTTGGTCATTTTTCCGAATGCATATATTTGTTTTTGATGTAATTTTCCAGCTTCAAGTTGTAACAGCCACTAGATCCGGCCCAGACTGACTGACCTAGGCAGACCTACACAATCAAGAGAAGCATTGCCCCCACCCGCAATTCGTTTGGCTTTCTAATATTGCAATACTGTAACGTAATCTCCTTCTTAGAAAACGAGCAAGTGGAGCAAATATCGAGTTTTAATATTTACAATATCTCTTTCCTGTAGTAAGTCTCAAAGTTCAGCAGTTTCATAAAATTATGCCATCTAAGTTTATCATTTTGGTCCCTATATTCTATTATGATTTTTCTGAGAAAAATCTCTATTTATTTATAGTTCATAGCTTTAAAACTATTAGTAAATTAAAAAAAAGTTGGACCCCCTCCCTTTGATTTCTCGATCTGCCACATATGGAGGAGTTTCCTGCTGATGATCATATATAACACTTTAAGTCAGAAACTTTTCCTTACCCTACAGAATACTTCAAGTGTTTCTATTTAAAATCAGAGTTGTCTAATAAATGCAATAAGAAGTAACATTGTTTAGCATTCATGTTATTGATCTTTAAATTGTGGAGATTCAAGATTGACTCTGAGGGTTTGTAGCCTTTGGGTCAATTGACGTAGCAGCTATCAACGTCCTTGGTGTATGGAAGTGCTGTTTGTTTAAACATTTAAGATTTCATAAAGATAGTATATGGATGTTTTATCAGTATTCCATATGGCACGGTTCTTGGAATAGTGAATGTTTGAAACTTGAGTGGAGAAACCTTATCAATTTTTCTTGTCATATTACATGGATGTTTTATAGGTTTTCCAATTATCACAAGAAAATGTGGATGCGGATCAGAGAATAACCCAAGACCTGGAGAAGTTGACTACTGATTTGTCTGGACTGGTCACGGGAATGGTTAAGCCAACAGTTGATATTTTATGGTAAGTATTCAAAAGTTGCTTGTGTCGTGTATCAATAGTTGGGTAGCTGCATAATCATTGACCTGTATTGTCTCGGTTTTATAGGTTCACCTGGAGAATGAAGCTACTGACAGGTCGAAGAGGAGTGGGTATTCTGTATGCATACATGTTATTAGGTTTAGGTTTCCTGAGGATTGTTACACCCGACTTTGGTGACCTGATTAGTCAGGAGCAACAAATGGAAGGAACTTTTAGGTGATCATATTTTCAGTCTCAAAGATGCAGTAGTTCGAAATGAATTATCAATGCGTGCGATAGTTGGGGGCAAAGAGAATTAATTTACATTGGTTCCCTCGGAAAAAGGAGAGATGCAGGATTCCCCACTTAATGGTCATGGAATCATTCATCATAACCAAGCAACAACATTTTATTCCTTCTCAATTTATTGCCTCTAAGCCCATTGATCCTCATTATATATTGTTACATATGAATGGTTGGATAAAGTCCTCTTAATATGTATTAGTTTGACATCTATTGAGAAATTTGCTTATCTTAAAGCATTCGTCAAGATCTATATCTCTCTTTGACATTATAATTAATTGCAAAATCTGTTTCCTCAACTGCAACATTTTTAGATGATGATGATTCTGATGAACCAGATTGAGTTTTTTCACTCAATTTTCAACCTCATCCAGTAGTTTGTTTTAATCCTTATTGAATATTTTGTTTATCAGGTACATGCATGAAAGGTTGCGGACACATGCAGAATCTGTTGCCTTTTTTGGTGGTGGTGCTAGAGAGAAAGAGGTACTGCTCCTATTATTACTTCAGGAAATCAGATGTATACTGATTGGTTCCTTTTTTAAGTATTTTGTTTAAAAAAATTATTAACTGTCATTAATAGTATGCGAAGAAACTCTGCAGTCTTATATTGAGAGGTATGCCTTGCTTGTTTTGTTTAATTTACAATTCACTTTGAATTCTTTATTAGTTATCTTCAGGAATGTTCATACTTTTTAGCAAAACATAAAAAATCCTTGTTTCTTGTCTCTACTCAGACACTGAGAGATAAGGTTTGATAGCTACTTTTGGCGAGTGTTTTTCAGCTGCCTATGTTATTTCTGATATTTACTTGGTACTTATTGTTCATTCTACTTGCAGATGATTGAATTGAAGTACAGAGCACTTTTTAACCATTCAATGTTGCTTCTTAAGAAGAAATGGTTATTTGGTATCATAGATGACTTCATCACAAAGCAACTTCCTCATAACGTAACTTGGGGATTGAGCTTATTGTATGCTATGGAGCATAAGGGTGATCGAGCCTTGACTTCAACTCAAGGTGAAGACAAATTCCCACACATGTTAAAATTTTAGAATTTTACTAAATTCTGTCCTAAGAGATCTCTTTTTTGCCTTTTTCTTTTGCGTGTGTTTGAATTCTACTTCAGGCGAACTTGCGCATGCCTTACGATTCCTGGCATCTGTTGTATCTCAAAGCTTTTTGGCATTTGGTGATATTCTTGAGCTGCATCGGAAATTCCTTGAGCTTTCTGGTGGTATCAACAGAATTTTTGAACTTGAAGAACTTCTGGATGCTGCTCAGCGCGGTACATAACTACTTTTCCGTAATTATGGATGGTCTTAGGAAGTATATATTATGACGTGGACATTGATTTCATTCATTTTGGGTATCTATTGAAGTATTTCCCAGCAGAATATGCTTTGACTATAATATTGTTGAAGAGGATGTGAGATTTCTAGAGTTACTTAAAAATGGTGTGAAGTAATTTCTGTTTCTTAACAGAAATGGCTGGGCTAGTGTTGAAGGAGTTTACTGTCAGTGGACCATCCATCATACATCTCTGCTACTTAGGCGCTCTTAATAACAAGAGAGTATAGCTTTATGGAGGTTTATCCTCTCAGGATTCTGTTGCTCTCTGTCTTGAGAGGAATTGAAAATTTTACAGGGCCATGTGTAATATTTAGAGGTGGCATCAGATGGGGTTTTTGTTTAGACTAACTTGGTAGATATCAATCATAATGATTTTAAAGCCTGTTCTCCATCAGATTCAACTAGAGACTGAAAGTTGAATTATCTAGATATGTTGGCATCTGTTTTGAGAATGAACATTTAGAATGAAGTTGATGAAAGATTTATGTGTTGGATCTACTAATTAAAAATTTATGGCTTCAGATTAGAGTGGCTGGCAATGAGGAAATATATTTGAGCAGAACATAGTTGTTTCATAATGGTCATATTTTACTAGATTCAAAGCAGAAATATAGTTTCTCTTTGATGAAGAATTTTTTGGTTTTTCTTAGTCGATACCGATAGCTTAAGCTTCATCACATGGCTTTCAATGATGTGGTTTATCAGGCTGACATGATTGTATTTTGCAGGACAACATGACGGTTCTGTAAGATCTAAATCTACCGAACTTCAGTCGGATGATATTATTTCTTTTTCCAAGGTGGACATAATTACGCCAAGTCAGAAAATTTTGGCTAGACAGTTGGTGTGTGAAATTGTTCCTGGGAAAAGCCTGCTCGTTACCGGTTAGTAGATATCTTCCATATTTCGGCCCCTTAACTTGTTCTGTGCTGAAGTCAAATTTCATGACGTGCACAATTGGACTGGTGATCCTTATTAAAATCTTCTGTTTGAAGGTCCAAATGGAAGTGGAAAGAGCTCAATCTTCAGAGTCCTGCGAGGACTTTGGCCTGTGGTCAGCGGAAAACTCATCAAACCGTACCAAGAAATTGATACTAAATCCCAATGTCGCCTCTTTTATGTGCCTCAGCGACCATATACATGCTTAGGAACTCTCAGAGATCAAATAATATATCCACTCTCTCGTGATGAGGCAGAGAAAAGGTTACTACATATGGTTGAGGAAGGTAATTCCAGTTTCTCTCTATTCCTTTTCAAGCCAACTTCATTTATGCATGCTGCACTGAATTTTTATGGCCTTCTTGTTGAACCTTGATTTACCACGAATTGTCACTTACACACAACTTCCCTTGCTATACCTTTTTTAACTGCATGAGGAGCTCCAGCAACAGGTTACAAAATACATCATTTTCGTCATTCGTGAACCCTCTTTATTGTGCATAGTTGACATTCGTACTTATTTTACATCTTTTCTTTATTGTATGATAGCAAAAGGTTGCTTTAGTTGAATGCTGAAATTTTCCCTAGATTGATCTTTTACGGTTTGAATTCTAGGCGAAGAACCAATTAGTGCCGCAGATCTTTTGGATGCGAATCTGAGAACTATCTTGGAGAATGTTAAATTACTATATCTCTTGGAAAGAGAAGGCGGATGGGATACTAGCCAGAACTGGGAAGACATTTTATCTCTTGGGGAACAACAACGATTAGGCATGGTGTGAATTTACTGAGTCCACGAATATGCTCTTTCTATTTAATAACTTCTGAAAGTATGCAAAATCATTGATGTTGCTTGTACTATTTTGCAAGGCACGGCTATTCTTTCACAAGCCCCAATTCGGTGTCCTGGATGAGTGCACCAAGTAAACTACATTCTTTTCTCTTCTTCCCTCCTTCCTCTGTTTTCCTAGATGAAACCTAATTGATTACATGGCTATTTTTCCTTTCCTTTGTGTTTTTTTACTTAGTGCCACGAGTGTTGATGTTGAAGAGCACCTGTATAGACTGGCAACTGAATCAGGAATTACCGTGATAACATCCTCACAGGTATTCTATCCAGTTGTAGTCTACTTTCTTCTCCCTATATGCTACCTAGTTCTGTCAGTTGATAAAATATACTCTCTGCAGCGTCCTGCTTTGATACCATTCCACTCGATGGAGTTACGATTAATTGATGGCGAGGGTAAATGGGAGCTCCGTACAATTGAGCAGTGAGTTAAGGATGCTACTTTGTTCTCCTTTTGACTTGCAATTTGCTGCCATGACCTGTTAACATGATATTTTGGGCTAGCAGCAACACTTGTCCTCGCATGGAATGATGGAAATTGAACATATGTGAAAAGTGGCAAGCCCTCTCGTATGGTTTGAGTCAAATTTGGTCATATAGAGTTATTCATTGTGAACCCTAATAAAAAAAAAAAAATTTAGAGCAGAAAATATACATATGTTATGAATTTAGTTTGGTGGTTAATTTGGTTGATGGGGTAGCTGAATGCAGAAGTAGCTAGAGTAAAAGAAGCATGTAAACTAACGGCGGTTACAGATAACCATATCTATTCTGTTGTGTAATATTGTAATCAATCAATTTATTAGGCTCCAGTATAATAAAGGCCTACCATTCAGATATAACTGCCATACAATTATCTCACATATTTTCCCCCCTTGTACCTTTTGAGTTCCTTTGTAAATTGATTTCAAATATTGATATCTTTTTCTTTGTGAAATTGAAACTGAATATAGCATATTGTATTTGTGGAATATGTTTGGCAATCTTATTGTGATGGTGCATCTTGGTTGTGAATCTGAATGATCTATGATGTTGAAATCCTATTGGTTGGTCTAAAAATATGCAAATATTATTTACTCGTGGGTCATATGATGATTATTTGGTATTACTTTTTTCGCTTTTGGTGAAACTCAGATTAGCACTTGCGCTACATTTTATTGGGCGCTCTGAGAGATTTTATATTAGCTTAGATTGAAGAATAAGATCTTGTGGGATTTTATGGATCTCAATTTCATATATTTGCGGTAAGCCAGTAATGCTTGTTAGTTGTTGTACAGTTGGATCTGTGGTAGTGATAGTCAATTGTTACGGCACAATTATATTTGTGCTGCTCTTTTTTATTCTTGATTAGAGATTGGCACATACTTATAGTGAGGCCATACTGTATTTTGATCACAATAGAAAAGAGCCAGCTAATATCATTCCAAATGTTATAACTTGTCACAAACATAGTTGATGTCAATCAACTATGCAAAAATGCACTCACAATTTTCTAATAGTATGAAATGCTTTTTGTCACAAACAATCATTAAAAGCTGATATACACACAATCTTGGTTCAGTTCATTTTAAAACGGAACCAAACCAATAAAATTGAAATAACTAAATTAAAATAAAATAAATAACGTAATAGTTGCTTAATCTTATACTAGTTTGCCGCCTATACATTATCACTATTTTTTTTTAAATAAATAAATTTATTAATTAATATAAATTTTATATGAGAGAATATAATAATTATTAAGAAAAATATTTTAGAAAAAGAACTTGGTAACTAAAATTGTTTTTATATTTTTGAAGAACTTGGTAATTATTTACTTTATACTTTATATATATTAGTTATATTTAAGATAAGTGTTTTTGGAGAAAACTTGAGGGTATATTTTTAATATATAGATAAATCTAGTATAGTTTTGTTTTGTTTCTTTATGGTTCAGTTTGGCTCAAAATTAACGGGAGTATGAGACCTTAAAATAACGCTTACATCAAGCTAGTCCATTTCACGGTCATTAGCTCCAATTCATATCAGTAATTGTGTTATGTGTATTATGAGGATTCTATTTACTTTTATATTGTACTTTGTGATTTGTCGAGAATATAGTAGTTAGTTTGAGGTCGTTAGATCCAATTTATATGTATTTATCACTGTGCGTACATGAGAATTTTGTTGTCGAATTGATTGAAAAGTTATCTCCTTCCACGTGTATTTTTTTTTATTGTCTTGGCAGGTGTATAGTGCTTGTCATGAGAATATTAATTATTATTGTAAAATCTCATGTGCCTCGTAATAGATATTATTAAAAGGAGTCTTGTTCAGTGTTCTTCGAAAAATCTTTTTTTTTTTCGATATAAAAATAGAGGCTAAGAACAACTTAAATTACAATCGAGTGAGGGCGAGTGCCACCACAGAAATCATGTAACAACCAAGAGAGAACCACTGGCGGTGGCTCCTCCAATCTCTGAACTCCACGATGAACATTCGCTCCCCAATGTCGCTAGACAATCTGCTGCAAAGTTACCTTCACGATAGACATGTTTGACCTCCACCGGCCAACCCCGATCCAAGATATCAGTGATTCTCCTCACAAGGTTGGTATGCAAGCTTTCAACTCTACTTGTCCCGATGACGGCCTCAACGACCACCCGGCTATCAACTTCACAACAGACACCCTAAACCCAAATCCCATGCCAAATGGAGACCATATAGCCCCCATAACTCCGCTTCAAAGATCGAGCAAGGGCCGAGGTTACAACAGAAACCAAGCAACCAGCCTCCATTTTCCTCTCGGATTAAGCCACCTGCTGTCGTAAAACTTGTCCCGAGGTTATCCCACCATCCGTGTTAAGTTTCACCCTACCTCTCGGTGGTTTTTCCCAATGGAACAATGTCGAGCTTCTAACAATTCCTGTCCCATTTAACTTATGTGATATCTCCCCTCCTCTGACCACCTTGTTGTGATAACTCAAAATCATGTTCCGTTTAGAGGATAAAACATATCCTTTTCCAGAAAAAACGAAAGCATTCCTCCACTTCCACAGATGTTTCAAAAACTCTTTTTAAAGTCTTGTCTGCTCCATCTATTTAATTTCTTTTTTACTTTTAAATAGATGTTTTTTAGGTATATCATGAACAAACCTGAGTTTAAAATAAAACAAAAAAGGATCACAAATCATTTACATATTTGATTAATGTATTAATGGGCAATTTTTTAGGGGATTCATTGGCATTGCCCCTTTACATATATATAATTTGTGTTGATGAAACGAAGATGGAATGCTATTATTATTTTTTCAGAAAAGATGGGATATTATTTATATTGGGACATCCAAATTCCAAGCTAGTTTAAAGAAGTAGTAAGTGATTGACGAATTGACTCCCAACAGTTTTATAATTATTGAAGTGTGTAAACAAAAGGATCGTTTCTTTGGAACCTTTCAAGGATCTCAAGAGCTTAAAGTATATATAAAATTGGATAAATTATATCAACAAAGCAATCAAGAATCTTAGTTATTGCCCACTATATGTCAAAGTGCGCTTCGATACCATATAATAACTAGATTGAGATTTAGAGCTAAATCATTCCCAACTCGATCGGTCAATCTAATCCGCTTGAAAATGCTTTAAAAAACATAATGAAGCTTCCTACAGTCATGCATAGTCATAAAGTAGAACCACCACTCAACTATATATACTTTCATTCCACCATTATACATTCTCACATCTCTATCATGGACCACTCTTCTTCTCTTAGTGTAGAGCTAAAATTATTAAGAGCTCGAAACATTTGTATGCAATCAGGAGAGGTATTTGTGAGATGCTATCTCTCTACACAAAACAACAAGCAAGTGAGAATAGACAGCCAAGAAATCCCATCAAATGATCCCAACTTCACTTTGAATCAAACCTTTTCTTTAAACTTATTTGGCTATGAAGAAACCATCAAATCCCTCATGCAAGGAACCATCGTTTTCGAGCTTCGATGCAGAAGCTCTGCCCCTTTTCTAGCAAGAATAAGTGGCTCAAAGCTGCTGGCCAGGGCAGAGATGCCGTGGAATGACGTCTTTTCAAAGCCCAATATGGAGATTGAGAAGTGGGTTGTCATGATCCCAAAAAAAGGTCACGTATATATTGATGATGTCAAACCCCCGGCCGTAAAGATAGCCATGAAAGTTGAAGAAGTGAAGGAGCGGGGAAGAAGGTGGGATAAGTGTGGTTGTGTGGATTGTGGGTGCAATTCTTGTGTGGATTATGATTTCTTTGCGTTTGAAGCTGCTTTAGACTCCATTTAGAGATTAGGGTTTTTCACAAAAGAAAAGGGTTTAGGGTTGGTGTTTTGTTTTGATCATTTTTCAAGTGTAATATGAAATTTTGTCCAATATTTTACGAAAATATAGATATTTATAGTGTATATGCCCAAGTTGCTTTCAATATATAAAGTTTCTTTTTTGTAAATATATTTGTTTTTTTAAGAAATAGTACTTTATTGTATTTATATTGGAAGGGACCGCGCCCACATATATGATCAAGAACATAATATTTGAATGAGGCATAAATGAAAACATTGTGCTGGTAAATTGGTGCTTTAAATTAACTATTATCAAATACTTAAAAAAAGTCTTCTATTTATTATATTAAAAGAGTCTCGTAGCTCTCCATTTATCCCGCCATTTTTTCCACCAAATTTTGTTTGATGCATCCCAAATCGACACCGCTTCAATTTTAATCCATTTTTATGACTTTATTTCTCCAAATTGAAACCATATCAGTTTAAGCACTCTATTTCGTGGATTAGTCACCCCTTCATTTTACTATTTTTACATTCGAGTCCACTAAATCCAAGACGGGAGAAATGATGAGCGAGTAGAGATGCAGTACGCAACCAGATGGTGAAGAATGTCGACTAAGGAAATCCCGACCAGATGCCATCATAGACACACAACAAGAAGGCTGATCTTGACAAGATTTCGCTGTGCATATTTCTCTCTCCGGTGACGCACCATTTCTCATACACATACAGGCCGTCTGAAATTTGATCACCCAGAGACTCATAACCAGAAATCCGGCGAGGCCGTATTCAATGATACGCACAAATATAAAAAGAGTGGGTCGACAAACAGAGTCACCACACAGATGGCGAAGAAGAGCCGATACCAGCCATTGACAGTTTCGCTGTTAACTTACCTGGAAATTGCTTTGAATGTTATCTTTTTTATCATTCTAGAAAAACTGAAGTTTGTTTTGTTTGTTTAGTGGTTTTCGGTTTTCAGTGATTGTGCAAGGATGATTTTAATAGCAATGTTTTTATTTTATTTGAACACGTGTTTATTGCGTAACCATAATATATTAATAGAAATTGTTTATATTTTTGTTCAATTACATATTTATTACAACTTTTTTCTAATATCTTAAGACATTGATGAGTGAAGGTTAAGAAATTTTAAAATAACGAAGAATATTGCTCCTGAATGCATCCCTTATAAAAGAGTGTTTTGATAGATTGCATGTATATTTTATTATTTTGAAAATGTCACCCATTGAGTAAAGTGCAAATGATTGAGGTAAGTTAGGAGATCCAAATCTTTTTTCCCCTTGCATAATATTTTGTAACAACATCCTTATTTATTTTTTTTTTTACAAGAAAACTAGCTAATAGACTAAGCTAGAATGACTCTAGCTAATAGACTAAGCTAGAATGACTCAGCGGTAGGACCACTCCCACCACGTCATAAGATAACCACACTTTCAATTGCTCGGGAGGGTCGATGAATTCCATGCTTCCGCTTTGAATCGAGGCTCCCAAAGATGTTAAGCAATCTACAGCAAAGTTAGCTTCCCAGTAAACATGCTTGACAACAACCGTCCAATCGCGCTTCATAAGATCCTTGATTCTGCCTGGCACGTCTCCATGCGCTCGGCCATCATTTGAACTGGAGGTCTTTGCCATCTCACCATGTGAGTTTCCCGATGATGTTTAGGCACATGTAATTTTTGTTTCGCTTTCATTCCATCCCTTATCCCATCATGAGGGCAGAGATTTGGAGAAGGCGAGAAGGTGCATCCAGCCACTTATATAACTACTCCAAAAACCGGGGCCCAATACTCCAAGTCGATTTTCAACAAGTTCAAGAGATTCATTTGCAACCAGTCTTCCATAGGAACAAGTTTCTTCCAAATCTGGGACACTTGTTTGTAGTCCCGAAGAACGTGGATCACTGATTCTAAGTTTCGACCACATATCAGAATCAGACAAATGACATCGTTTTCGTTCGAGGCTGGTGAATATTCTACCTTTGGCTGCCAACCATAGAAACTGCCTTACCCGCTGCGGCCCCGACAATTTCCATATTAGCTTCCATATAATTTTGGTTTCAAGGTTATTTGTTGGAGTTAACAGGTGGCAGGCCGATTTTTTGGTGAATGTCCCATTGTCTGATAACCCCCAGTAGATTTTATCTTCGCCTCTCTCAATACAGGGGGCACAACGGTGTTAATTCTCATCAAAGTCATCGCCGGCACAAGAGAGTCGAAAATATGCCAAAGCCATTGGCCATCAACTGGCAACAAAAGCTGGTTGCTCGGAATTGGCTGGGTTGCTAAATGAGCAAAATATCATCACAGTTGAACCATCTGTCTGTCCAAAAATCCAGCTTGTTGTCTGTCTCCCAAAGATCATCTTATTCCCTTCAAGATGTGTGGCCAGACTTTAGCAGGTGCATTTCAAATAATTGATCCTCTCATCTTCAGAAAACCTTATAGGAGGTTATTCACATTTATCCCGTACTTATCGTGCAATACGTCAACCCAGAGTCTGCCAGATTTTGTTAAGAGCCCCCATCCTAGTTTCATAAGTAAGGCTTGATTCATGAAAAGCTGATCTTCAGTCCCAAGCCCTTACATGGTTTTGGTGGACACACCTCATGCCAAGCCACCAAGTGCACTTAATTACGTTGTCCCACTTTTCCCTATATGAATTGTCTGCAACACTTTTCGATTTTATTGCAGATGGTAACAGGTAGGAAGGCTGTTTGCATTGTGCAAATGGGTAATGCGCTAATAACAGATTGAGCCAAAGTCACCCTCCGAGTCATTGAGAGGGACGTGGCTTCCCCCCCCAAGCCGACTATTTACTTTGGTCAGAATTTCAGCATAGGTATTCTTAATTCGTTCATGGATCAAAGGGACCTCCAAATACTTGTCGAGGTCCATTACACCCTTGAACCCCATGCTTCGAGCCAGCACTTCTTGTCCCTCATCTAGGACATTGCTCGAGAAAAACACTTGTTTTAGCATCGCTAACTTTCAATCCAGACTTTGAACAAAAAATATTTAAAACTTCCTTAAGTACATTAACTTGAGACATGTCCTCCTCAAGAAATAAAAAAAGGTCATCTGCGAACATGAGATATGGAATCTTGACTCTTCAATGCCCCATCACAATCGGTTTTCATCTCCCATCAATGACAATCTGATTAATGAGATGTTGGTCCCAAATCAAAGATATGTAATAATGCGGAAGCGTTAGGGACAGTTGCGAGAACAAATTTTCTTTTATCTCAGCTGACTTTGAAATAAGTCAGCTGGGTTTCTTAAAATAATTTTTCGATTAATCAGTTAGGATTTGTTCCGGTTATACTTCAGTTATCAAGGTAACTGGGTTTCAAATACTTAACAGAAATAATAGCAAAGTTGTAAACAAACACAGAAATTTATAGAGGTTCGGATTCAAATAATCCTACGTCCTCTCTTCCTTCAAAGAAGGGAATTCACTAATCTTTGTTATACATGGTGTTTTAGCACAGTTTATAACTAGGATTCTTCTGAAACGGAGAGCTTTAAGTGTTGGATTTTGGTATAAG
>AYJT01083290.1:0-10556 GCA_001278415.1 Ocimum tenuiflorum | reverse complement strand
TGTGTGTGTGTGTGTGTGTGTGTGTGTGTGTGTGTATCGCAGACACAATTCGAATTAAACAATTACAAATCTTGAGGGGAAACACGCACACTAGTAGAAACAGCCAGCAGAGGAGATTCACTGTGAACAGAGTAGATGGAACTATCCAAGAAATTTAGCCGGGGTTTTGAGATTTCTTGATGTAAAATAAAAAGAGAGATATAATGGGACGTATTTATAATTTGTAGTGCTTATCCACATAACCTAATTGTACTTGTCGTGGGATTATATCATTCGTGCGATTTAAATTGA
This sequence comes from Ocimum tenuiflorum, assembly GCA_001278415.1. NCBI lineage: Eukaryota > Viridiplantae > Streptophyta > Magnoliopsida > Lamiales > Lamiaceae > Ocimum > Ocimum tenuiflorum. The sequence goes on along the minus strand of AYJT01083290.1, from coordinate 10,265 downwards.
ACTTATGTAAGACATTTTAATAGAGGTGTTCAATTCTCCATCATATACCAAAAAGTTTATATAACTCTCTCATTTTTCTATTTTTTTTTATTAAAAGTAAAAAAAATCATTGGCTATCGACTACGAGGAAAATTGGACATATAAATCGCAGTGTCGTATTCCCGAAGAACTGACTTTTCAGAAAAGAAAGCCCTTTTTTCTGTTGTTGATGTTTGGAACTAGTCATATTCATTGTGCAGGAATTCTTAATTTTATGCATATCCCCTTAATTGTTGATATATAAAGTATGACTATGCTTCATTATTTAATTTGCGTGCTTAATTGGATTTCTCAAACTGAATATTTGGCGTGAAATTTTATTCGCTGTCTTGTGTTATTTTATATGGATTGTTGCTAATCTTTGAATAAATTAACCTAAATATAAATGTCAGAACATGCAATTTATGGAACATGATGAGAGTATATTGTATTTAGTTGATACCACTAAAAAGAGGGGGGTGTTTACTTTCAGCTCCATGAGGCTTTCTCTTATACTACCAACGGGCACCAGATTAAAAATTAACGATGCACTCTTGTATCCTCAATCAAAACAACAATGTTTTTGTCCAATATTTTTGTTCAATATGTAAGTAAAATTAAATCCATGCCACGTGAATTAAAGAGGTAAGTCAACATGTCTTTGACGCCGTCAACAGTGTGGATACATTTTCATGACACAGTGAGATATTTTTCGCTAACAAAAACTGTATTAAGATAAAATTTAAGAAAGTTTATAATGTATTTTTGGATAAATATCATAATTTTTTTTTAAAAAATCCACATCACATGCAATGTCAGCTGTCGTGTAACAAATAACAAGACACATTTACAGTTCTAAATCAGGGAATCAATTGGGTGCCACCAAGGGAAAAATCTATGATAATGTACATCACGCTCACATGATATCAAGGAGCGCACGGGTGGCCCACAACGAAACAAGAATGCAAAACAAAAGAAACCCTTGAAAATACAATCTCAGAACTAGCGAATTACATGCGACAGTGATATGGAACTCAGTTCATCCTTCTTTTTGAAAAAAAAAATCCCTCTAAAATATATTAGGAGTCAAAACTAAATCGATTAGATCAAAGAAACCAGGACAGCAGTTGAAAATTCTGCCGGCATTGCCCCGTCAAACGAGATGGTAATCCTACATCGAGTATGCTAGACTCGGTTATAGCGTTAAGACATGATTTTAAGTTCAACATAGCATATAAGAAAATGAAGGGCTTACATATTGTTGACAAAATAAGCCAAAATCAAGATAGTTCACACCAAAAAGGCGTTTATACATGCAGAAAAAGGATGGTGCGACACAGCCCACTCGAAAAATATCAAGTATGTCTTATTTGATTGAAATTCGAACCAGACAAACAATTTGGGTTTTGGAGGGTTGAGCATCCCAGACTGATCAAGAAATATTTATTCTTCAGAAGCAACCACGGTGATTTCACCTTTATCTAGCATGTCATAGAATGCTCTAACCTTCCGCTGCTCATTCCAGTGGTGCATCTTCCACACGCTACCTGCAGCAACGCCAAGAGAAATGGCAATGAGAATCTCCTTCACAACGCTTGGTCCCTTCAAAGTGGCATGGGCAATCCTAGGACCAGACATTTTATGTTCCTCCTTGAGTACTCGATTCCTGCCATTAACACCCGATTCAGTTTGGTCATCATACCCGAACAATATAGATATTGATGAAGGTATGAGAAAGAACAAAACTGAAAACCATATTGTGGATAAGATTGAATACCAGCAAGGAATTGTTGAATCATTCAAACATGGGATGATAACGATCTAAAGCTGCCCAGTGAGGTGTTATTAATTTCAGGAAACTTACAGCATTACTAGACAAGCAAATAAGACCCACCTATCTCATTTATTCGAGAATTAGCCATTAAGTTCAATAAGGTCTGAATCCACTTATTTGGAAAGTGACAGATTTTAAATGAAAAGATTCAGTTTGAAGGAGTTAAATTCTGCAGCATTAAAAACATAAGGATTTTACTGAACATTATGGAGTTCTGCAGCATGCAACAAACCAAGTTTCCTACATACTATAGTGAATATGATTCAGACCAAGGAAACAGGTTGAAAGAAATTCTCATTATGGATAAGAGTTCATCATCTATATCTTTCTGCCAGGATAAGAATTCATCATCTATATCTTTCTGCCCCTTAAACACAATACCTAGACGAACATATAGATATCCAGATTCAAATACAATATGTTTCAAAGATCCAGAGAGTTGAAACAAGTTCAGATAGAAATTACATTGACTTCAAGAACTTGACATCTGTAATTCTAAGCAGAGAATTAGCTCAAATGCTCAATTAGTCCACAGAAAAACTTCTTTTTCAAAAAATTCTTTATTTTTCTCAGGTAAAAGCTTACACCATCAGAGTTTTGCATTCACCAGTAAAAATATTTATCAACATTCCGAAAAACATTTTGCACAGTCAAGATGGTGGATTGCAACATTCGGGCCAAAACAGCTCGAGAAGCATAGAGACTAGAGAGGCTATATAGATGAACCTCAACCAATGAATACGATAACTAATCACACCTATTTATGCAATCAATATAAAGGAAGATATTCGATAAGATTTTAGTAATTTTTTAGATTATATAAAAATATTATATCAGATTTAGCAAGCATAAACAACACAACCCCCAAAAGGTAACCAATACACCAAGAAGTTTAAAATTTAAATCATATCATAGGACGACATTTCCGCCCATTAAGTCGTTTCAACGAGATGAATCGCAGATAAAAAGGTTTTTTTTATGTGAAAGCTGCTCGATCTGAACACAATCTTAAATCTATTCTCATCTACACAAACCCTAAATTCCAATCACCTAAAACGGGAAATGAGGAGAGAAATCGAAATCCAACAGCCGATTTCAACAGAAATAGGTCAGAACAACGTACCCCTTGCGTTAAAACCTGAACTTCAATTTACACTGCTTCCGATCCGTAGAATCTGCACCCAAAAGAATAACGAAATTAAGAAATTTTTGGAAGAAAATTCGAGGAGGATTGAATTGTATGAATGTGTGGGCGAAAAAAATGCGAGTTACCCTAGAACTCTGATAGGTCGAACGACAATTGACGTCGTTCCGTAGCTGAAGAAATATATATGAGTTCACAGAACGACAACGGATGGCGTCGTTTCGAAGTTAAATTATAAAAATTGATTCAATTTAATTCCTCAATCTTTTAAATTGTTATTTTATATTTAAAATTCTTATTATGTTCTTTATGAAATAAAAAATTATAGTTTGAGATTTATTTTAATGTTTTGTTATTTAGTGTATTTTTATTTATATTTGTATTTTTTTATTTACTTTACATTTTTTTATTATAAGAATTCAAAATTATAGTTTGAGATTTATTTTAATGTTTTGTTATTTAGTGTATTTTTATTTATATTTGTATTTTTTATTTACTTTACATTTTTTTATTATAAGAATTCACTTGAAATTAAAGCTCTACTCAACGGGCATTTGACAACATTAGTTAATTATTTTATACATGTAATAACACATTTAATTTAAATAATTTAATTCATCGATGATTACTGTTCATCATTCTTATTTTCTAACCAACAACCAGTCTTAACATTTTGGTTCAAAGGAGGTCTTTTGTTAGACAGTGTAAATCGTTTGGACGGGTTTGAGTTTAGTATTCAGGATTAATATTAATTTAGATTTAGGATTTAGGGCGAGCATGTATTTGGATAGGTGAAACTGAACTATTTAGATTCACCTAATCATTTAGGCGATCTAACACAAGTTTTTACCTCTTGATTATTGTGTATAACACTTTGTGTCAAACACGAATATGGTATGCATGTGAATATTATATTTTTATCTTTGTTATTTAATTATTTTCAAAGTTGTTATTTAATTATCTTTGTTACAATAAACACTATACTATATACACATTTGATAATAGATGGTTTGGTTCAACTGTCGAGAATTTTTGGGTATGAATTTGATAGTAGAAGGAATGATTATGCATTTTGGAATGAAATTTACCAAGTTAAAAGAGCTTGGTTGATTCCCAAATATTGGGGAATCGTTCAAAAAATCCATTCTCAAATCACTTACAAAACATTAAATTTTGAATTTCATTTTATTCCTTCGTTCCAGCCGGCCCACCTGAGTTCAAACACAAAAGGTAGTGTGTTTTCTATCGCCAATCAAGATAAAAGCCAATTTTTTCCTCTAAAAAGAAACAAAACACGTTGCAATCTGTGGATAAAGAAAACCATATATCTCCCCTTAAAGACAGCGAATAACTTCGTGCGAACCAATGAGTCCATCTCTATGCAAAGAAGTTTCAATACACAATTCCATGAAACTGCAACTGTAAAGAAAAGATTTGAGTGGGTCAACCCATTATCTCAACCCTCGCGTATTCGGAAAATACAAATAAGGGCGACATGACTTCTCCACGCGGTGATATAATAATCAAGAACTGCAGATTCCCTCGAAAAAAAGAAAAACTTTGTTACAGGGAAGAGTGGAAAGAAAACAAAGATTATCCGACAAGTTGGCGTAGGCCTCACTTGAGAGATTCCGATTCGATCACCCTTTTGATCGGGAATGGCGGGAGGATGGCGGCTGCTGGCGGCGGATTTCGCGATGTCGTTTATGTGGGTGTGGTCGAGCGTGCTGAACAAGATCCTGGTGCACCGAATCTTGGGCTACGGAGCCCACGAGCTCGAGGGCCAGATCATCAGATACGCCTTTTCGATTCTCAGCATGTTCTTCTTCGCCTTCATGGTTAAGGCCACCAAGGGTGGGGCCTACAACCCCCTCACTCTTCTCTCCGCCGCCTTTTCTGGGGATTTCTCCAATTTCCTCTTCACTCTTGGCGCCAGAGTCCCTGCTCAGGTTTATGCGCTTCCTATTTTTAGCTCATCTTTTTGAGAGAAATTTTAATGCATATTTCTGGTTTTTCTAGTGCAAAAGTCTTGTTAATTTTTGCAGTTTGATGTATTGTGTTTGGATTGTCGGGATGTGGGGCATTTGGTTTCCGTAAAGCGGTAATTGTGTTTGTGAGTTGAGTAAATAAAATTGGGGGTTTTGGACTACATATTGTATTCTATTGAATACAGGGGTATACTTTGATAGTGTATTTGAAAGATTGAAGTTGGGATTTGCAGTGTTATGGAGAAAATAAGGAGTGTTTATATTCAAACACAGACTCATACATGCTTGCAAGAATGAAACTTTGATGGGAATAGAGAGACTAATAAGTATTTCTCTATTCATTAAGTTCTTAATTTACGGAATATCCGAACTTTTTTCCAGCCAGAGATCTGGGCTCTCTGCCTACTTGATCACCCCTAGCTCTTCTTGCCATGATCTGTAACTATTCTTCACTATAAGCGATGTCTCTAACTAGTCTTCATTATAAGGATCCCATTTGTTGATCAATGTTCAAGGAAAGGATAAGGCATCTTACCTACATGTAGAATAGAATGATTATACTGCTTCTGCATTTTTTTCATATTTGTATGAAGGAGTTTGATGTTCAGCAAAGCTTATTCTTCTCATTTCTATTGGAAAGGTGGTTGGGGCAATCTATGGAGTTAGGCTAATCTTGGACACCTTCCCCGGAATAGGACGAGGGCCACGCCTAAATGTTGGCATTGCAATGGGCGGATTGACAGAAGGCATGCTGACATTCTGTATAGTGTTCATCTCTCTCGGGTTGGCCAGAAAGGTCAAGGACAGTTTCTTCATGAAAACATGGATTTCCAGCTTATCGAAGCTTACACTTCACACACTAGGCTCTGACTTAACTGGTGGCTGCATGAATCCAGCCTCTGTGAGTATCTCTTTTACTACAACTATTATTCTTACAGTTTTGGAATTGATGTAATGAGAAATGCATGTTAGGTGATGGGGTGGGCGTTTGCTAATGGGGAGCATATCAGCAAGGAGCATTTGGTTGTTTATTGGCTGGCGCCGGTTCAGGGCACGGTGGCCGCAGTTTGGGTGTTTGGAATTCTTGCTCGGGCCAAGAACGACAAGGCTGTTGCTGCAAAACTCAAGTCTGCAGATTAGGGATCTTGATTCTTTTTTGGATTTGTGTTGGAATGTTGTATATTTTGTTCATATATTAAACATTGTTGCTCAATTCATGTATCTCATATTTTTCAATTGTATCTGTATTTACTCATCTTTGAGCAATTTGGGCTAACTATTCTAGCATTTCAGAGCAAATAAGTGTTACATTCTGCTTCATGTTTCAGATTTTTAATACTTGATTCATATTGCTGGTGTCGTACATCTCTTTTTTGAATTATAAGTAGCACTGATTACTTGCTGGGCTTTAAACAAGCTCAGGACTCACTTTCTCTAGCCAAGTTAATGATCTTTATGGCTAGATTTTTATATATTTATTATTTTTGAGTCCAGTACTGTCTTGAGTTGGGGGAGGGGGAAGTAAGAATTTGAACTGTAGACCTCTCTCGTTTGGAAAGTCTTCACACCGAATGGACAATTCAGTACTTTTGCTGGCACAACATAGTTTTCCTTGATATATGGACTAACGGCTTTGAATGCAACAACATGCATGGCTAAACGAGAAATACATGTAAATAAAAAATATATTTGTATTCTTTGAATTTCTTATGGTTTGATTCATACAGATTTAGGTTTCAGGGTGGATTAACATTCATAAGAGAGAGCATTCGATCCCAAAGTACCACCAACATTAATGCAATAAAGAGGTGATTATATCTAAAACTAACAATAATTAATCAACCCTCAAAAATAGAAGAGCCTAACAACAAATCTGATGATGAGGGATAGCCACAAAACATGAGCAAAAAAAGGTGATGAAATTTTCAAGAACTCTGCCTCACTCAATTCAACTACACAAACCTATCATAATAGTACATTGCAAACTACACAAGTTTCACAACTTCTAATTGCCAACTCCATCAACAACTTGAGGCCACCGAAATTCTTCTTCTTCAAGCTAAACACTACCATCATAAGGCTGCTTATATCCTATAAATCAGCAGAAGTAGTTTGTTAGCCTATAGATTTCGATTCATCATTGCACGTTCTTAGTAATGGTCGTAATGAGGAACGAAACCAGGTGCATCAAAATCAAGGGGAAGTAAGAAATTTATGGGTAAACGAAATGCGTACAAGCCAAGAAGTCGAAGAAGTGCATGCTCGAGCCAAAATTAATTACAAATTTCAAATGGAACTAAAGCTTAGCATTTATAGCAGACAAAGGTATCATAAGTCGTCATAATTACTCAAGATTCAAGAATATTGGTGATGTAACTTGTCTGAGTTCTGTGAATTCTCTCATCTATATAATAGTTGCAACATCGTGGAGATTCAAGTAACCAAAAGCATTAACTACGACGATTTAAGGGTGAGTAAAGATGATAGCTAACCTTTATTCCGGCATCAAACGCTGAAACTCCATCGATCACCATAACGATCATCAATAGAAGTAGCCTCTGCACTTCACTGATCCACACAAGCACTTCTTCTTTCCTTGATCTGCTTTCGCCGGTATCCCATAATCAAACATCAGCTCTTGCAGAGGAGGAACATGCCGTATGGCAAAGAAACCAATATGTAGAAACACATCATTATTACTTTCCCTTAGAACCGGCTGCCACAATACATTCGGCGAGCAACTATGATTCATGAAACGGGACACGTTCCCACTGTGCTTTGAACTTATAACAAGAGGGAATGGGGCCTTTTTGGAAGCAGTAGAGTTATGAATAGGTTCTAACGGCTGATAGTGGCGATTGGCGTCGAATATATAGTTATCACCATTTGTATTCTCAAAATCGCCTGCAGTAACCTTGATGATGTCGCCGGCGTATTCACAGATAAAGGTTCCTGCACGAATTGGATCCCAAGACCTAAGCCCCCAACCTTTATTCTTCGTCTTGAAAACCTCAAGACGAACTTTTGGGCCTGCCTGAGTCATTCGATTACGGCAGTTTGAGAGACATGAACAAGCCTGTCCACACTCGTGTATAATGGGTTTATTGGTTAAAAGAACGCCAAGAGATGAGTAGGGCAGTAAGCCGTCGTTTCTTTGGATGCAAGGACAATCGACATGTCCCGGTTGACATCCACCTATGCAATGACAACCTGAAATAGGCTCGGATGCAGGAAAAGGTTGGGAGTATTTGAGAGTACAGACATAGGAGAAGTGAGCGGGCCCTTTCTCCCCATCAACGTCATTCACTAAAGCCACAGGCTGAGTCTCAGCACCTGAGGTTAGATCAGGGATAATAAGGCCGGGCCGAGTAGCATTTCCGGCTCTCCACTGCTGAATAGATTTCCATACTGAAAAAGCTTCGGGCTGACCGGGTTCCCTCACCAACTTATACTTGAAAACGTTGCAACCGGACTTGTTCTTCTCGGCCCATGATTCTTGAATTCTGTAAAGACCGTCGTAAACGTAAATCTTGGTGGGTGTACCAAAGGGATCTTTAATACCCCTTATGACTCGTACATCGTTAGCACGGTGTAGACTCTTTTCCAGAGCAAGATTTCCCCTTTCGAGTTTCTGATCGAACATTTGACCGTCTCTCCTTGCTACCCCACCTTGACCGCTGTAAATTAGCACATTGCTATCGTCACCATCGTCGTCATATCCTCCAGAAGAAACTATGCTGACAGCGACGGGCTCTTCGTCCATGGTGACCTTGACACTCATGTAATCTATTCCGGCCATGCTTGGAGCATGTAAACCAACCAAGCAGAGCTCCATTCTGAAGAAGAAAATATCCGCAACATCAATTCCGGGCACATGGCCGATCCTCTTTACGTTGTTTGTCCGAACTCCTTTCGTCATCAAAACACTGCAAGCTTTTAGGTCCGGGCGACGGGAAACTCCAGGAGTCCCACCCTTTGCATCTTCGAGCTGAGTAAGCTTTCTTCGGATCAAATCATAGACCAAAAGTATGGTCGCGGCAGTATCCTTGTCACCGCTAGATCTTCTGAAGTCATCGAATTCCTTCAGTTTAAACAAGGTCAAGAAGTTATTAGCTAGTGATTCAACATCAATGTCGTCACTACCTCCGCCTTTTCTCTTCTTTGGTCGACCCCTTTGCTTCACGGAGTTACTCGCATCATCTGCATCAGATACATGCATGCTGAATCCACTCACGTACTGGTCACTTTGATTCTGTGAGTCGCTATAACCATCGTCCTCTATAACTACAGAAGCTGAACCACGAGTTTTGGAGGCCCTCTTGGCCCGACTAGTTTCCCCATTTGTTTGAGGAGTTCTAAATGAATTCAATGGAACCGGAGCTGGTATACTGCTACCGAAATCAGAATTGCCTGTTCGGTTATGTGCACCACGGCCAACTGTGGCGGGATGAGAATCATTTGAAGCCAGAAACGGATAAAATGGTTGGACTCCAGGGGGAAAAGGGCCAGAAGGTGAAACACACACAAAAGGAGATGGATTAGGGCTTGAAATCGAACGCATTCCAGGTGCATTTGGGAAAACCGGGACGAGACATCTTAAAGGCCTCACATCATGTACTCTAGACTTATCAATTGGATCAGAATTCAGACCTTGTTCCATTTGATCAAATCACTAAGCAAAAAAAATCAACTTGAAGCTCTTCTTAATTCGAAAATGATGCTTAAATTACATAAAATATGTCCACAATACCTAAAGTTCTACTAGTTCTTCCACCCAGAGATTGTACAAATTCCAAACTAACAAGAAAATAACACTGAAACAGAAACTACGTTAAAACAAGAACCATATCTCAAAAGGTTTACTCCCACAAAAAACCACTGCACCAAGAACCGGCTTCCTGCATCATTAATAGGCATATAACCAAAAAATTATACCGAAACACTGTTGCAACAAGTAAATCTTCATAGAAGTGAACAGTAAATCCCTAAATTTGATAGAAATCCTTGAAACCCCTCAATAAAATAGCAGGAAACTGAAGCTGAATGCACCAAAACAACATTCAAAGCCGCAAAAAGCGAACTTTCTGACAAACACAGTGTGCAAAACACTCCACTCTAACAATACAATGAAAAAGCTTTTGAAAAGCGAAAAACGATAAAAGGACACTTCAGAATTATAAAATTAACTATTTTGTTGTGTTTTGACCACAGCCCAGATCAGACTTTTCGATTCAAAGCATAAACAGAAATGAAAAGAGAGATCATGAGATGGAGAACTTAC
>AYJT01083288.1:0-13910 GCA_001278415.1 Ocimum tenuiflorum | reverse complement strand
TTTTTTTTTTTTCTGTTCTTACACGTTGGCCCTGAAAAAGTCAACACTCAGTAATGCGTGGTTCTGATTCTTGATCTTCCTATACATGAGCCTAACGCGTAATCATTCGACTGAATTAAGGATTTTTTTTTTTTGTAACATATTCGACTTTGATGTAATAATATTTGACTTCCAAATCCCAGTGTGGATATGATATGTTTTTACTATATAGTCTGTTTTGCTGATGACACTAGTCAGTTATTCTGTTTTCACCTTTAAGGATCTAGGGTGTGTCGAAATTCGAACAGAAAATCTAGCAGAATTAGTCATTGTTATTTTGCGCGATTTGAGCTAGAGATTTGAAGGTAGGTAGTTAATCTGTTTTCACTCTTTCTACTTTTATGCAACAGAAAATCTGACAGAAGTGGTCATAGTTTAGTTCTCATCCACTGAGGAAGAAGACATATGGATTCGAGCAAGAAATGGGCAGTGTGTATACTGCTGCTATCCTTTGTGTTCATCTTTAGCTGTTATTACATCGGGCGTGGTGAAGGTGGGGTGGTTGCAACTCAGACAGCATCGTTGTTTGCGAATGCTTCTCAAAGTCCCGCAAGAAAGATTCCTCAGAGGATGTTTGGGATATCATTTGAGGTCAGATTTTTGCATTCTTGTTTTGCTCCAAATTCTTGATTATCATATCAAGTGAGATTATACAAGTGCATTTGTATGATTGATTAACAGGAGATCAATCATTCTGGGGCTGGAGGGCTGTGGGCAGAGCTTGTCAGCAACAGAGGTCAGTTTATCTACTCAACAATGTCTGTGTGTTTTGAGAGAGTGAGAGGTAACAGAACTTGTAGAGAGGAAACCGTTTGAGGCTCCATCAATCTGAAAACACAAAGAAAAGTATGTGAAGTTGTAGATACGAGCGTATTTTCGAGGGGAATACTTCTCGTGACCCTTGTTCGTATTTTCCTATGACTTTTGCGTAGTCTTCTCGAATAGTTAGCGTATATCTGGTTCTTGAAAGAAGTGTCAGAGTTTTGACCAGATTCTGACAAAGATGATGGGTTGATAGCCGGATTGTGGAGAGAGAAGTCTTGCCGAGCAAGTAGGAGAGGATTCGATAGGTTACCTTTCGAATCACTGCCACAATATATAAAAGGCATATATTTAACTCGTAACTGCCAACCGAGTCTCTAAGGGTCACAAAGACTGGCCGAGCCTTCAAGTCATTACTTTCGAGGTCGAACCTCGAGTATGTCATCTTTAGGGATTATCCCTTTCATGGTCAATGATCCGAGTCCATAGCCAGTCTTCTAGTAGTTTGCGCTTTGGTCACTTGACTCATATTTCGTATTTGAAATGAGCCATTGGACTCGGATCAAACCCAAATTTGATCTGATTCGATCCAATTTATTGGGTACTAACAATTTAAACATATGGGTATATGTAGGTTTTGAAGCTGGAGGCCCAAACACTCCATCAAATATGAGTCCGTGGACCATAGTTGGGAATGTAACATCGATTTTGGTATCGACCGACCGATCATCTTGCTTCGAAAAGAATAAGGTTGCTCTTAAAATGGAGGTCCTCTGTCACATTAATGGTGGCAATGTCTGTCCAAAAGGAGGAGTTGGGGTTTACAATCCCGGATACTGGGGAATGGTAAGAAAATATATTCTTTGCTAAATCTAATTAGAATCCTCTAGCATAGTAATTCAGGGGGCTCTCTCATTAGATGGTTTAATCTATTAGAGGATCTTCTATATGAGGATGTCTCTCGTTAGGCGGCCTAAATCATTTAAGCGGATTTGAGTTTAGGATTTAAGTAGCATATGAGTTTGGGTTTAGGATCCAGAGGCGGGTATGAATTTGAGTGGGTGAAAATGACCTATTTAGATCCGTCTAAATCATTTAGACGGTCTAACACAAGTTTTTGTCTTTCTATATTCATTACTTTATAAAAGGATAAAAAATAGTTGATGTGATCATACATATTATAAAGATTATCTCGAATTCAAACGAACATAACTCTCTCGTTTTTAATCTAATTTTTGTATAATTTTGAACTAAAGAGTACAATAATATACACTAGGGTCCCTACTATAACTTGAACGTGTTACCTAATAAACATGAGGAAGATGTTTAGCCACTTGTACCCCAATATGGTAGAAATTCAAGTTCTCTTAAGGTTCTTTCGTTGAAGATATCGGAAGACCACTTTCACATGAAAACATCAAAAATCAAAACAAGAAGACATTAAAAAAATGTGTGCTTCCAACTAAGTCTTTTAAATTAGATTTAATTCTAAGTAAAGTATTGTAATATCTAATTTAGATATTATAAACCTAAAATGAGACTAATAAACCTTAATTAGTGGATATAAATTGTAACTGGAATGTAATGAACCTTGATTGAGATTAAATAAGTTATTTGTCCATATTTTTTAAAATAAATGAGCACGGCATATCCTCAAGACCTCAACAAAAGAGAAAGAAAAGAGTTTTAATTTGATATATTATCCGCATATAATTTGCGTTTAAAATGAGATAGATACAATTATTTAAAAACAGAGCAATTTTGACAACAAAATAGCAATAATATCACTTTTTTGGTCTATCTCTAAACATGTAATACAAATTTGTGTTATCCTAATGTCTGACCCTTTCTTGCAGAACATCGTTAAAGGAAAGAAATACAGAGTGACATTTTATGTGCGTGCATTGCAATCAATCGAAATAACTGTATCATTCATTGGCTCAAAGATGCAGACGCTAGCCACATCTGATGTCAAGTGAGAACGCCTAACGCCGGCCACTCCGTATTCCCTGTTACACGACGGTGTTACATTGTTGGATTATTGACGAGTGTATCAATCAAGGAAGATTGATTATGTTATAATCTTTCTTTATTAGGGACGTGATTTATCTCCGTTGATTTGTACACTTGTCAATAATCCAAGTAACATCATGGAACAGGGGATCTGAACCGAACACCAGCCGTTCTTGTCCCATCATCACTACAATTCTTCATGCTCGAGTTGCTCGTGCAGGGACGGAGACGTTACAGAATGGAAGAAGAAGGAGGTCATATTAGAAGCCCATGGATCAGACACTAACTCAAGATTGCAATTGACAACATCAAAAAAGTCCACAATATGGCTTGATCAAGTGTCTGCAATGCCTTTGGACACACACAAGGTGTGTGATTTCACTTCTGAATTCCCATTTTTGAATCTCAGAGATTAGATTACTGTTGCATTGTCTACAGGGACATGGATTCCGACGAGATCTTTTCGACATGCTTGCTGCTCTGAAGCCAGGATTTATCAGATTCCCAGGTAGTTAACGTGTAATAGAATTTGACGAAAAAACTTGTGTTAGATGATCTAGCGAATCTGAAAATCCTGCTCAGTTACACTAAAGAATAAAAAAGTAACAATCAAAATTAACTCATGTTTAGATAAATCTCTAATCTCTCATTTTAAATCCAAATTACGCAGAAAATCTATCAAAATAAAGTCATTTTCATTCTCGTTAATCTAAAATACATCATGCCATATATATTCTAAAAATATAAAAACAAATATTCATTTTAAGGTATATTTAGTCTCAACTAGGTTTGTTACGTGTCTCGGTTAGTGTTTATTCATCTCAATTAGGGTTTATAACATTTTAATTATATTTGCTAGTCTTATTTAGAATTTATAATATCTCAATTAGATACTATAATAATTTCTTAAAATCAAATTTAATTTAAAAGAATTGTATATGCATGAAAATATGTATTTCTTTTTATGGTCTTTCAATACTTAAATAGAAGAGTATGGAAAGAGCTTTAATTTGATATATTATGTGCATAAATTAAATTAAAAACAAGGGAGCAATGATCATTTGAAATTTGAAGTAATTTTGATAATGTAACAGTTCTTCTTTTTTGGGGTAATTGATACGGAGGATCTGTCTAACGAGTTAGATCGTGTAACGGGGGTGCGTGTCGTATTAATTTGGTATGTTTGTTGAAAGGTGGTTCGTTCGTGGAAGGAGACAGACTAAGGAATGCATTTAGATGGAGAGAAAGCATTGGAAAATGGGAAGAGAGACCTGGTCGATTTAATGATGTTTGGCAATACTGGACTGATGATGGTCTCGGTCTATTCGAGTTTCTCCAAGTAATTAATTATTCTCTCTTTCTCTCTCTCTCTAATGTCCCACGTCGATCGGGAATCAAAGATTCTTATGGTTTAAGTATGGGCTTGATGGATTCTTCTAGTAACTTGAGTTTATCATTTTATTTTTGGCAATGCGAGGACGGATGTCAAGTAGTTATTAGGGGGGGCCCGTTACGCTGTTGTATCGCCAAGGGCTCCCACCCCGTGGGCCCGGGGCGTTACACTCACTCGGTTGAATCATTTTTTGAATGTGACTCCTTTGTTGTGATTCTGCAGCTTGCTGAGGATTTAGGCGCATCTCCTGTTTGGGTATTCAACATTGGTATTCTGTTATTACATGATAATATGAATATGATACAGTCTAATATCATTATTACATTTGCCATTCTGCTAGATTGATCTTCATTAACCAAGAATTTGTTTATGTAGGAATCAGTCGAAATGATCAAGTCGACACTTCACTCATTTATCCCTTTGTGCAAGTAAATTCTTTTGCAACACTTCTCTTCTCATACACAATCTAATTTATTGGATAGATCCTTTCAATTTATTAGTTATGACAATGCAAAAGGATCCAAATTACTTCTGATTTCAAATAATTATAACATCTAGTTTTTCAATCCTATTTGTGTATTATATAAGAATGATATTTTATCAAAATAAAAAGAGCTTTATTTACAAATTGAGTTTGTTTTTGTTACATTACGATGGCTTCATTTGTTTTGTATCCAAAAAAGTGACGTACTGAGAAAAAATTTATGAGAAGTTATTTATTTATTTACATTTTTTAGTTAAGGCCAGAGATAAATTTTGAATGGAAATTCTCCCCTACAAAATTCTAGAATGCACTTTTTTTTCGGGGAGAAAAACTTAAACAAACACAGCTTGAGTTCATCATGCCTATTGTTAAGGTGGACTTAACTGAGATTGTTGATTCGCAGGACATTCTCGACGCGATTGAGTTTGCGAGAGGAGACAGAACTTCGAAGATGGGTTCGATCCGAGCAGCTATGGGCCATCCAGAGCCGTTCGATCTGCAGTATGTTGCTGCTGGGAATCAAGATTGCTGGAACAAGAACTATCGTGGTATGCATGCATGCCTGTCTTCATTTCATCATATATATGTTATGCAAATGTTGTGTGTCGTTACATTTTAGGGAACTACATGAAGTTTTACAAAGCCATAAAAGGGGCCTACCCAGATATCAAGATCATCACAAACTGTGACGCCTCATCTGGACCCTTGGATCACCCAGCAGATCTCTATGATTACCATGTAAGAAGTTATTCAAAACTTCTTGATTCATTGCTGATGCTGCTACTGCTGATGATGATGATGAAGTGTTTGTTTATTTTTTATGGCAAAAGGTGTACACAAATGCAAATTCCATGTTCTCAATGGGTAACAAGTTTGATCACACATCAAGAAGTGGACCTAAGGTCTCTTCACTGTTTCCTTTTTTTTTTTTTTCGTCGTCTGCAAAGAATTCTTACCCGTACAATAATTTTCAGGCTTTTGTGAGTGAGTACGACGTAACGGGAAACGAAGCTGGTAGAGGGAATCTGTTGAAGGCACTAGCCGAAGCTGGTTTCCTCATTGGACTAGAGAAAAATAGGTACTCACTTACACCATGTATGCATCTTCATTCATGTATACATCCTTGTTTGCTGCAGCAGCTCGATCCACGCGGGAGCTCGTCTTCTTCGTAGTTCTCTTCCTCTGTTGATCTCCATTGATGCTGATGTGCGTGCTACTGTCTGTCTGTTTTGCAGTGATGCTGTTGAAATGGCGAGCAATGCACCTTTGTTTGTCAATGTCAATGATCAGAGGTACGCCTTGTTTATTCCATCAAAAAACAATGCCTTAGATGAAAAATATGAATAATGAAATACTTACTTTTCGTACATACACAGCTTTTAATCAAATTTAACTCTCAAATCAAGATGTTATAAACTCTAATTGGGATAAAGAAAATCTAATTGAAATCAAATAAACATTAAAAATGTTTTTTTTTTCTATTTTGTCCATATCTATTTAGATAAGCATAACTTTGAGGAAAACTTAAATGAAAGAGAATGAAAATAATTTTAATTTGATATATCAATAGAAATAATAGTGCTGCAATTTGGATGACAAATAAGAAAATCATAGTAATTTTGACATAAAATATTAAGATAATATTGACCATACAGACTGACATCAACTTTTTTTTTTATCATGTTGTGTGAAGTGGTAAAATGAGAAAATTTTATACTAATTATGTGATCGGTAGCTATCATCACTCACGTGAGAGTGGTTACCCTACAATTTAATAGATTACCACATAAATTTAATTAGAAAATACTATGCTACTTGTCACGGACTCACATAAGTGCGGCTCCCGCACCTTATCACAGAGTTTCTCATAATATTCTTCAACTAAAGATCCTAAGAAATCCTAATAATTTAATACAAGCTTTTATCATTTTATCCGTCACAGGTTCAACCCAGATGCAATAGTTTTCGACTCTTCGAAGGTGTATGGCACTCCTAGCTATTGGATGCAGCACTTCTTCAAGGACTCAAATGGCGCCAACTTTCTCGATTCGACACTGCAGTCGCCCTCTTCCCTTGCCGCATCTGCTATTTCTTGGACGACCAACAAAAGATACATCAGAATAAAGGCGAGTAGTTTTCCTCGTTACATTACTTAATACATTGAAGGCTATAACTGAATATAATACTAAATAGGATCATACTTCGTAATGATATGATATTTTATCTCGTATTTTATTGCTCGTGCTGTATCTTCTCACAGGTTGTGAACTTCGGAGGGGAAAGAGTGAATCTGAATCTTTCTATTGAGGGACTGGATAAGAAGTCTATAGAGGCAGCAGGCTCTACATTGACTACACTGACATCCAACAGTGTCAAGGATGAAAATTCTTTCAATGATCCCAAGAAGGTAGGTTTTATTTAAATAATCGCATTTTATTACCATTTTTCTGTGCCAGTTTTGTGTTAGGACTTCTGAATAGAAAGTTCACCACATGAATATCCTCGGGATAGAGGGAGAGTTTGGATCAATTAATAAAAAATAAGAACATATTAATAAGAATGAATTTGAGAAATAAGGTCGAAATTTTTTTTTTTTTAAACTTTTATGCTTACTCGTACTTGTAAATGGTACTTGAAAAGTTACCATATAAACAAGTAGTATTATTATTTTCCTAAGATTAGAAAGTGCAACTCTTTGTAATCTTTTCATAGTTATAAATTTGCAGAGTTCAAAATTAATTATTTTACAACAGGTCCGAAACCGTAAAGCATCTTTCAGAAGAATTCTCTATTTATGTAACATTCTTTTAATCAATTTCTTGTCTATATACTATATAGTAACAATAAAAGGTAACTTTGATGATAATAGTTATAATAGTAACATATCTCGTATTTTTTATGCAGGTCGCACCTTCTGTGAAAGGACTTAAAAATGCCAGCAACAAATTGAATGTTATTCTACCTCCTTATTCTTTAACTTCAATAGATTTGCAGATAAAATCAAATGTTATTCAGGCCCAAGGATCTAATGGTGCCTATGCATCACTGTAATTTGAAGCATTTAATATAATAATATCTTATATTATTAGATTATAAATCATAATGATGCCTATGCTTATTTACATGTAATAAATAAAAAATTCTCATTTGTAGAATATGAACAAGCAAAACGTCCTCATATAATACATATTTATACCAAATAACAATGAAAAACATAAACTCTCAGAACATTCAAATTCACGGAGATAAAATTCCAAATTGTTTTTTTCTTTTGGAGGATTGAGATTCAAACAATCATCTGGATGTAATACGGGATGTGGCATCATTATGTAATAGATGATGTCTTCTAAAAAATAGAGAATCGTATAATTTTTTTTAAAAAATGGCTTGAGATGACGGATGAGAACAGTGATCAAGGCGAGAAAAAAGAAAAATACGACCGTGGATAATACCACATTAAAGAATCTCATTTTCCTACATTTTTAGTTTTCAATTATTTTTTATTTTTAAATTTATTTGAGGGTATATTTGCAAAGATCATTAAGAGTATTACCAAAAAATGAAAAATGGACCGTATAATTGAAGCACTCTCTAATAGTAACATGGACTGTATGATTGGAACAGGGGAGTATATGGTATTATTATAGTTGAACAGTTTGAGAAAATATTGGTATTTAAATGCAAACACTATTTCTTAATCTGGGTATTCCTTTAAACCATGAATTCATTAATAACATTAATTAGCAACATTTTGGCCACAGTCGATTTTGATACTTTCCAAATAGATTTAACTATTGGAGAACCTAATAAGTTGACATGCTGAGTGTGCAAGTAATGCCATTAAATAAATCAAAGACTAAAATCTAATCAAATAAGGGATGCTTTTTTCTTGGTCAAAAATTAAATTGAACTATCTTTTCTTTTATTTTTTCCTTATGAAAAAAGGCCTGCCTAAATTCATCAAACCTTATGAGTGTACTTTTCGTTGAAATGCTTGCACAATATCAAAGGACTTTGACGGGATTTTTGCCTCACATTTTTTTTTTTTAATCTGTAAACAGAAAAAACATTACCATTAATTACAGAGTTTCAAAGAAATTATTGAAATGAAATTGTTCACAGATATTTGATACATATAGCCATAGGATGAGATCTGATGGGAATGAATTTCTAGATATGAAATTAGAATAAAGCTTATTCACGTAAATATATGTAATTCAAATTTTATTGAAAAGATCACAAAATTATTTTTAATTTGATATACAAAATCTAAAAAATAATTTAAGTTAAATAAGTTGTTTTCCTTTAAAGTTTTGAGCCATTTTTTAAAATAGCGAGAGAAATAACAAAAAGAGAGGAAAAATTCTATGCTATAAAAGAAGAATGATTCTAATGTATTTTTACATAGATACTTTAAAAATCCGCAATGTGCTGCAAAATATACTAAAACGTAGTCATCAAAAAGTAAAATATGGACCACATATTAAAATTTTTAATGAATGAGATTCATTCTCATTTCTCACCAAAAGATATATTATTATGTTATCGCATATATAATATATTTAGTGAATTATATAGGAAAAAATATCTTTTGATGGGAAATAATAATGAATTTAGACCATAAGATCTATAAGGTTTACTATTGAGATTGTTTTCCTTTTCCAGTATTTGATATTTGTTTGTTTTATAAATGATGATGGTTACTTTTTAAATATTATTTATAATACAAACAGTCATCAAAATTTAAAAGCAAAATGTATCAAAGTTTGGTTTTTGACTTTTTTTTTACAATCTTTTTTTAGAAAAAGGAGTAATCTCAATTCACAACCCAAAAGATGATTTAATTCTGGATTTGGGACCTGAAAGATCTTTAAAGTTCTTAATCCATGACCCGAAAGATCATAAAGTTCTCAATTCAGTGGGGCATTTTCGAATTCTGGATTGAAAATTCATCTTTTGAATATTGTATCGAGAACTAAATTATTTTTTGAGTTATGGATCGGCAGTATTTAAAAAATAAAATATGAAGAAATTAGTGAGGTCAGGATGAGGCAAGCATGACGTGGGAATGGATGACAGGAAAACAATAATGGAGTGAAAGCGACATTCTATTACAATTAATGACGAAGACGAAGTCAACCACCACGTCACTGCTTACACAACCGACCGCTATTGTTTTTCTTGGTCAACAACCTCCCCCACTACTACCCCCACATCCATCCGTTGATTGTCTCATTTTCGACATTAACAGAATACTACAACGTTAATTCGCAACATAATTAACAATGTGCATAAACATTTAAAATATATAATTCTTGTATTTCATTTTTATCAATAACTGGAAATATAAATAAATGTGTTACAAATGAAAACATATAATTAATATTCTGAACATTAAAAAATCCTAAGATAAAAAGATATATTGTGAGAGACACCTATAATTGATAAGGTTTATTTTCAATTCTATGGTTTAGAGAATGCCACATATGAGACCTTCTAATAAGAGAATGCCCCTATTATTGATATATTTATGACTATATATAAGTCAAGTATATTAAATCCAACACGGCTTAAGATTGTATATTCTCTAATGGTGTTCCATTCTTTATTCCACTTTTAAAATTTATAATTTTTATTAATTTTTTTTGTAAAATAATAATTAATTATAACTTAGGATAATTATAGAAGTTAAAGAAGCTTTTTACTCCATCAAATTAAGGTATATAATAATTTTAGTGTTTAACTTTTAGTTAATATTCATTATTGAAGCTGATTAATTGATAATTATATTTGTGATTTTTTAACAAATTTTTGTTCATAAATACTAATTAGAGTGTATTATATCATAATTAATTTTTATTTTTATAATATCTCTTATAAAAATTAATATATTTAATTTTGGAATAAAAAGTGGAGTACCATTAGAGAATAGAGATCCGAAGCCATCCAGCACACCCTTCACTGCTTTTCTTTCCCCAAATTAAAATTGATTTCTCTATATTTGAACTAAATTAAGAGAAACTTGTAAGACCATGACATTAATATCCCATTGCATTGATCAAATAGCATTGATACATAATTATTTTCACTCATAATTTAAATAAATTTCAATATTTAATGCACTCCTCTCGTTTAAGACAAGCCCCAACTTTTGATGATGCGTCTCAACTTAAATGTCGTAACCAAAAATTAGTTGAACGTAGCTATTAAACACTAACATCAAAATGTGTATTTTCTGAGGGTGTAGGAATTCAACGGTGTGTAGTCCCACAGATACAAACTCCCCCCAATCATTCCTTTTAATGGACGCGA
Organism: Ocimum tenuiflorum; assembly: GCA_001278415.1. Taxonomy (NCBI): domain Eukaryota; kingdom Viridiplantae; phylum Streptophyta; class Magnoliopsida; order Lamiales; family Lamiaceae; genus Ocimum; species Ocimum tenuiflorum. The sequence goes on along the minus strand of AYJT01083288.1, from coordinate 2,907 downwards.
GTCAACATCTGACACCTGCCGTTGGATAAGCCGTTGGGAGGATTGGACGGTGCTGATAACGCAATTACTGGGTTCACACATTTCCGATCCTTGTATAGATAATTGGATTCTTATGTGGTCGATTTTATCGCAACAAACTGTATGATAGTAGCCACTCATGTTTATATGAGTTGAGATTTCTCATTTGTAAGTATGTGAAGATCAGTGTTCGAATTCTCCATCCCTCCAATTCCTCCACTAAAAAAACTGTATGATAGAATGTGCATAGTATAATTTAGGAACAAATCGAATGGAATCATTCATATTTACTTCAATCAAACCTAAAAAAAATCCTGTATGATATGATGTGCATAGGATCATTCAGGAAAAAATTGAGCTGAATCGAATCTAATTATTCATATTTATTTTAATCAAACCTAACCAAAGTTTTATGCTACGATGATGGTCGTGATATAGAAATCAAACAGCGTGTAGGAATTATAAATTAATCTAGATTATTAATTTTATTAATATGAACGTTTGAGATGTGTTTATTTTCAAAAAATATATTTTGATTGAACTAAGAAATTATTTGACTGAAATTAAATAATGAAATTATTATATTTTTTTTAAGAGGAAAAAAGATAATGCATTACTTCAGATCCTCCAAACAGAGGTTATATATCCAACGGGGAAAACGTCCTTCCACAAGACAAGCTCATTACAAGAAGCTCCAAAACTAGCAATACTATGAGCTAAGTTGTTGGCCCTCCAAAATTATTGTGATTTCTTGATTAGTTCAACTGAATCTTCTTGTTAGTTTATGCAAAACCCCTATCTAGTTTAAACAAAACGATTGTTTTTAGGTAACACCAGTAAAAAAACTCTGTGTCTGTCTATCTTGCATATATATATATATATATATAGTACTATTATTGTGTGCATGAACATACATTTTTTTTAGCAAAAGAACATACATTTTTTAATAAAACACTTACACGATTAGACCTAGATTTTTCGTAGTTATTATTTATTTATTCATGAGTAACATTTTTTTATGCATTGTTGTACATGTCAATAATTTCGTTAGTGGTAAAACGGGTGAAGTAACATTATTTTATTAACCCTGGTTTCGACATCATCACATAATAAGCACAAAATATTCTCAAGTTTCTAGAAAAGATGGTTAAAGTAATTTAATAATCTAATAAATATATAATTTACGTGCTGATCAATTTATATTAACCCAAAAAAATCTTCTCAGCACATAAACGTATCTATCCAGACATTCACGGGTTATCATCAACTTCAAATTTAATTATTTTTATATATGTATTATTTATTTATTAATTATAGGAAATAGGCAGATAGAGACCCAAGTCAACCAAAATGCTGTCACATAACATGGTAGAATATATTATTGCAACTTCTGATAATTCTTTTGACTTTAGCAAGCATTTGAAGCAGTATCTTTTAATTCTTTTATATATTTAAATTATTTATATATATCAATTTGTGATTTCAAAATTCGAGGGGGGACTTTATTTGAATCTCTAAGGTTGTGACCAGATCTATAATATAGGATTAAGATATATAGTGTAAAGATCACACGTAGAACAAGTCAATGTAGCACAAAGAATATTATGAGATCGAGATTAAAGTCATGTTCCCCAAATAATCAAAGTATGAAATTCAGTTTTGGCAGGATATTTTGATCATGTAAGTCACGTCACCAGTGACGAAATTATTCTTTTTAAAATAAAAAATAAAATATATTCGATCACGAAATTGAAATGGATGAAAAATTGTAAACTCAGAGAAAAGAGCAGGAATATATATTAGCACGTAATCGAAAAAATAAATGAATAATTTAAGAACTACTCCTTGGTAAATCACTCTCGTGGATAATGGCTTCTATACTAAGGTGGTATTTGGTTGGTGGTTTGAAACAAGGGAATGAAATGAAACCGAAATGAATTGTTTGGTTGGTGATTTAGGAATAGATTTTAGGGAATGATTCTCAAATATTCGGGAATTAAGCAAACCCTTTTAATTTGTTGGGTTTCATTCTCAAATCTATAGTCATTACATTTATTATCAAACTCATATTCATAGTGATTCCCGACAGTTTAACCGAACGTCTCCTAATGTGGTGGAGGTACAACTCAAGTACTGACCTATTTGAATGTTTATTAAAAAAAAATTATTTGTCAGTAAAAAAACAAAGAAAAGGAAAATTATTTGTATCCTTTCTCAAGCTTAGATGCTATAATATTCTTTCAAATTTATTAAATTATCCTAACAAATTTTGTTTAGGTGCTTGTATTATATTTCTTGTAAAAATAGAGCTTGCACCTAATCGATTCAATTGTTCTTATTCACAAAAATAAACTTGAAGCGAAATCCTATCTAACAATAGTATTATACTAAAATCTAAAACCATGAGAATTTCTCCCTTTTTTTGAAAAAAAAAACAGCGAGAAATTCTTGTCCAATTATCTTATTTTAGTTTTTCTTTTCCCTTTTTGCCTAGTTATAGTACATCAACATCATCACGATTGATTAAATGCAATTGATGTATTGAATATTAGTGTGTTAATGATGCTTCAAAATTATGCGACAATCATGTAAAATTGATCATTAATTTCATTTTTCCTAATAAAGAAGGGCAAAAATAGTAATCATACAGCCATAGATTTACTACTATACTAATGATGGAAAAAAAAAATGAAAGACAAATCATATTCCATCACACCCTACCCCCCACAAAAATATTAACAAATTTCCCGTTTTTGCCCTTGAAAAAAAAAAGAAAAAAAGAAAAAGCCGAAATTGAAACTATTCCTTTCTAAGTCCAGATTGCCGAGCTACACATTCCACGACTCCAGAGTGGGAAAGCTACAAACCGAATCGAAGTAATGCTCCGGC
>AYJT01083272.1:0-10866 GCA_001278415.1 Ocimum tenuiflorum | reverse complement strand
TTTTGGTATGAATATTCTATTAAATCTTAGTGCTACTTTTAATAATTCGAAATACATTTTGAGTTTACATTGAATACCTCAAAATAAAAAAGCCAGATTGAGAAAATGATAAAATAGGCATCTTTATGAGATGGCGATGAAGTTTTGCCGGTAAAGTTCACTTTGTTTCTATTCTTCGACAAAAGTGATGATTTTTTCGTTTTCAAATCGAAAAAAAGGTGTCCATTGATTACCCAACTATCATTTCATCAATTCAAATCTAATCACTAAATATATATAATTTTTTCATATTACTATAATATCAAAGTATGCACCAACAAAACACCAATTGCAACATTTTGAAGTGGCAATTTAGGCAGCTAGTTAGGTTATGAGATCCTATCTTATATTTTATGTTCTAATTTTACTATCAATATTATACTATCTGAATTGGATATTGTGCTACCTATGTGAATTAAATTATAGAATACAAAAAATTGCAATATTAATAGTCGAGCTATATATGCAGCAGAGAATAAGAATAATACTGCGATCACACGAGGGTTTGGATGGTTTTGGTGTTTTTGAATCCACTTCAAGTTAAGTCTTCCATTTTTTATGTTGCATAACTGTAAGATTTATTAGTGGCCCATGTGCCATTAATTATTATACGATCGTGATGTTTATATAATAGTTTAGATATCTTAATTATGTAGTGTATATAATTTGATAATTTTGGTCATATCTGTGAGATTTTTTTACGACGACTATTAAAGTGATTGAATGTGAACAGAAATCTGACGGTGGTTTATATATGTAAATATAATAATTGCATTTCAAATTACTACTCCCTCCACAAAATAACAAATTGCACAAAGAATTATATTATCTTTTCTCCAACTTTACGGTTTTGTGTTAAGAAATCAATTTCATCTCATCATTGAAATTCATGAAGCTATGGCTTATCAAGCTCAGTATTTTCTATCTATGTAATGCGAAAACCATAAAGATCTAATATCCTTGTTCATAAGCTAAAGCTTTGATTATAACCTTGCATTCTAATGTCAGAACTAAACATGGCTAGGAGATGAAAAATTTGTTTTCATGCAGTATATATAACACTTGGAGCCAATCTCAAATGAAGATTACAACTATTGATAAAGAATAAAATTCTTTACGATTGAGGAAACACTATTTAGTATTTGCTGATCATTTATCATGCACGTAAACTATAACGAGGTTGTCTCACATGTTAGATGGTACTTATATTAAGATCCAAACACTCATATATAATGATAAAAACATAACCATATTGCATAGGGATTCAATCATATTCTCATGAATGTTGACTGGTATATATATTTAGGGACAATGCATTTTAGTTTGCAGAAACATTAATCAATGGAAGTAATTGAGAGTTTTATAATGATCAATAGCCATAATAATGGGATGGAGAATCTCTATCCCAACATGTCTCTTCTTGAGAATGGAGGACCCATGGCATTATTCTACCTCCTGGGATTCCTGTCCCTGTACAATGACACTATTTGTACGTTTTGATTTTTTGTCATTTTGTTCGGAAAAAGGAAAAAAAGAAAAAAATAGTAAATAATCAATTACTTTAGCTGTAATTTTTTCTTTGGGCTTTAAATTTATTGGACATGTCTAATTATTTATTTTGTAAATTCAACAGATGAAGAAAGTGTAAAAAAGCATTTGCAATGTATCAACTACAAGCAAATTGGAAAATTCCTTCATTTAATACACCTAAAAAAATAAATTTGATTAGGGTTCGCAATTCAACTCTGACATTTAATGAAATAATGTCAAAATTATGCTTCCTTACCACTTGGAGCAAGGACCACATATTGACAAAACAAAAGTGATGTTAATTTGAATTCTAAAGAGATGGTTGAACTGCCAATTTTGCCAATGGAGTCAATATCAAAATGCCACCATGGTTGGTCATAGTCTTAATCACTAATTCTAAATATTATAGTGTTAGGTTAATAATTTTGAAAACTAAATCTTCTTTTTGGATTTATCAAATTGTAATTTCGATTATGAGTCTGGCACAGTAGCACAACGTTGGGAGGATGAATCCGATTCATGGAAAATTGCAATTAATAAAACTCGAGTGATGATTTTGTTATCGTCTTGAAAGGAGAAACTGAAAACCACAATAAAGAATCCGATCTTCCCCAGCATTGTTTGTTTTCGAGGTGAACACGGGATAAGGGACCCGCCAACCCCACCCCAATCCTTGTTCATCTTCTCTCTCTCTCTATCAAATTCTTCAATCTAAAAGTTGATTTCTCAGACAAAATTCCGACAATATTTGGGCCTTCGTCTTTTTCTCCTCCCATCGCCACCCTACGCTCGTTATCGTTTTCCTCCTTGTCCAAACCCTAATACCCTCTTCTGTATGCAAACACAATATACCTATATGTCTTGTTTGTGTGTGCGATTTCTTACTGGATCTTAACGTTCAGATATTTTTGGAATTATTTCGATTTTCAGGTAAGTTTGCTTTTTTTTTTTCCTTTCTGAATTTTGTTGTTTGGTTATTAGGGTTTGATATGTGTCGACGCAGATCTGGTTTTATTTTTTTCGTTTGGTTTGAGTGGGATGACGTATGTATTATGTGCTTCAGCAGATTAGTTTAGGCATGGTGACTTTTATTTTAACAAAATTGGACTTGCGATTTAGATTCTGTGGTTTTGTTTTAGGTTCTGCTTTCCTGAGTCCAATTCACCAGCTTTAGTTTAGAAATGATGTTTTTAACTAGATCTGTATCGTTTCCCCAAAACTTCAGATTCTAATACTTAGGTGCAAGAAATTGATTTGTTTGATTAGGGTTGACTTCAATTTGCGGTTGATAAGGTCCTCTGGAATTACCCTGCAGATTTTTGTTTGTATGCTAAGCTCTCTACGGATATGCTCTGAGGGTGTGAAGAAATTCAAATTCTGTTGAGTTTTTTTTGAAGAGGTTGCTCCGATATAAAATGTCGGAGACGTCACTTTTACCCAAGAGCGATTCAATTCACATTAGGGATGTTTGGGCAGACAACTTGGAGGAAGAATTTACATTGATACGAGAAATTGTGGACGAATATCCATACATTGCCATGGACACAGAGTTCCCTGGGGTCGTTCTTCGACCAGTAGGCAATTTCAAGAACTCCAGTGATCACCACTACAAGACATTAAAAGACAATGTTGATTTGTTGAAGCTGATCCAGCTGGGGCTCACATTTTCGGACGAGAAAGGGAATCTGCCCACTTGTGGAACAGACAAGTACTGCATTTGGCAATTCAATTTCTGCGAGTTCAATCCAAACAAGGATGTATTTGCAAACGATTCAATAGAACTGTTGCGCCAGAGTGGGATTGACTTTGGGAGGAATGCGGAGAAGGGCATTGATGCCAAGTGTTTCGGCGAGCTCTTGATGTCATCTGGGATTGTTTTGAATGATAATGTATACTGGGTGACGTTCCACAGCGGCTACGATTTTGGGTACTTGCTCAAGCTCTTGACTTGCCAGAACTTGCCTGACACGCAGATATCATTCTTCTCTCTGATCAATATATACTTTCCAGTTCTTTATGATATCAAGCATTTGATGAAGTTCTCTAACAGCCTTCATGGAGGGCTGAACAAGTTGGCCGAGTTGTTGGAGGTGGAGAGAGTTGGAGTTTGTCACCAGGCGGGCTCGGATAGTCTGCTCACCGCGTGCACCTTCAGGAAGCTGAAGGAGAATTTCTTTAGCGGCTCTTTAGCGAGGTACGCAGGCGTGTTGTATGGTTTAGGTGGTGAGAATGTATTGAATACATAGGTGATAGGGATTAAAAAAACTGGAAATTGGTGATTGTATGTGTCGAGTATTGCAGGAGTTGCGTACAGATTGTTAGTGCCACACTTTTGATGTGATGTAGTTTATAAAATGAAAAATTATATCTTGTTTGTTCCTGGCTTTTGTCTTAGATAATGTGCTTATTTAGTGGTTTTGTTTAAAGATCTTACAAGAAAGTTACAGTGTGGGAAGCAGATGTGAATCTCTTAATGCTGCCTCTATTGAATACATTTATATAAAGCAAGCCCATCTGCTTCGTCTCAAACTTCAAAATTATTACCTTTCATTTAACCACAAAATACCATTTCTAACACAGCCTACTAAACTGAATGAGAAAGTAGGAGATAACAAACCTTCAGAACCCTCATCATCATATAGGTCAATTAGCAAGTGTTTAGGTAACGCAAAATGGCTTGATTGCTGCTCAAACAGAACCAAGTTGTTTAATAATATTACATTTTTACCTGGTAAATTTTCTCATTCTCTTTCCCAAAAACCAGCAAAACTATAGAGTACAAAATATTTAGTTCAACCAATGCAGAGAAACAGGAAAAGACCTAATGGAGAAATAGGGGTAATAAGAGTGTAACCAAGGTCCCTCTCCGCCACCATAGGTCCCCGTGGCCGCCGCTCAACGTGCAAATGAGTACAATTTTATACCTGGCTCTACCTTGGGTGTATCTCTTAGAACCCAATTCCGACAGTCGTTAGTCTTAGATCGCCTTCCTGTTAGATCTTTCTAATTTTTCTGTTATCTCCATGAATCCGGGAAACTGATTCTATCTTCAAGTTGGTCTGCCATATGACACTTGGGACATTGTGTATACGAATCCCTTCGGATGGCACCGCAATGAGCAACTAAATTTGCTATTTGGATTATATTGTAGGAAAAAATAGTCAATTCGACTCTCAACAATTATGACAGGAGCAAATTAGACCACTATGAAAAGTATGGATGACCACTCTTTCATGTGTTTTTTAACTTTATTTTTCTTGGCCCCTAACGAAATACACAATGTGTTCCATCAAACCCATTTATTAGAGGAATAACAAAAGTAATTGAATAGACTTGGAAACTAGAAGTACTTTCTTTCAAGGAAATATAAGAAGCTTCTGGGAATTCTAAAGGTAAAATAATCAACTTTGCAGTTGACGAAATGGCACAGCAAATGCTTTATTTTACTACATGTCAACATGAAATTCCACAGCGACCAATTGACCATGCATGTATCTAATTCCCAAAGCCAAACCCAAACAACCGAAATGGGAGCCACGATGCTGAAATGGAACAAACAAAACTGCAAAAAACATATCTGACAATGCCAACTACACAAAACATAATCAAGAGATTTTTCAATATAAGAGTACCAAAAACAGCGATACAGGCTTGAATATCAACAAGCCTATCCAAAACACCTCGTGATGTGAAGCAAGATATTGGAAGATAACTAGATCTTGCTTCAGTGATGTGAAGGTACCGTCATCCTTAGATTCCAAGATAATTAATGGCTGGAAGTGGGAACGACGGTTTCAATTCGTATGACAGTACTATTAGATACCAATTTCTATGCATCTTCCAACCTAATCATATGGCAAGATTCTCAGCATTAAATTCGGAACTAAAGTATTCAGTATTGGACAGAAAAATCTTAAAAATTCATGTTCAATTGTGAAAAAATTACCTGGAACATATATATAGCCCATGCATTTAGAAATCTATACAGAGATGAATTGCAGAAAGATGAGTTAAAAATTACAAGTTAAGTAGTAGCATGAGAAATAAACTCTTCTTTAGTTCAAAACTTGGAAACTAGTTGCATGCCGCTGGAACTTTTAAACTTCCCCAAGAAATCCATACCATTATAAGGAGTTTAGCTTCACACTCATCTAATTCAAGGTGTGTTGATCGTTGAATATTAAACTGATTATTTTACAGTTCTAAATCCTAACTTTTAATTATATTTGTACTCTAATTGGATATGGAACTTCTACGTAGTTATTGTAATTAAAAACTACTAAAACGATAATTTATCATTGCACATGCATACATTAATGAAAAGACACATAAATAGAACATCATGTGGCACTTGAAGATTCAAAATATCAACAAACGCATGTTTTTGTTGTAAAAAGTAGAGCAAGAAAACAAGCATAAAGAATGACGAGTTTGATCGTCTCTTTTGAGTTGGGAAGAGATGCCTATAAGTCCTGTTTGGGGGTCTTTAATAATTTAAAAAAATAGTGATGCCCACACCTCTCACTTAATTGCCCCATCATAACACATACATGCACTCACAAACAAATCTCCCATGATTCTAATTCTATATCTCAAAGCAATCGATATATAAATTGCAGGCTCATTTCCTATACTGATCATCATGCTTCTTCCTTTAAGAACTAAGCACGTATATTGATAAATCAAAGTCAGTTGCATCATTTTCAAATAAAATGCATAATTATACTATTTTGGATTGCAACGATTTCGGTTTCGGTTTCGGTTCCAGTTCAGGTTCATCCGGACCGTTTCATTCGGCTCCGATTCAAGTTGGACACCGCTGGTCTGATTTTTTCTTAACTTCTCAGATTGTGCGCAGTGTGAATGGAAGTTGTTTTACAATTTTTCTCTTAAAATGCACCAAGAAATGGCCAATAATTCACTAAATTTTGTCCTAATCAAAATCAATCTTAGCTCTCGATATTCAACACAAATTTTTGGGATTCATTATTATTTAATTCACTAAAGAATACACTAAAAATGAATTATCACGAACTTACACCCCTATATATAATCAACAACCCATCCGGGCAAATCAATACCGGAACGGGCATTCCCGCCATTCATTAACAGTAACTCTAATGATGCCTTAATCATATATGTTAATTAGTTGATTTAGTTAAACAAGTAATTGTCAAATCAATAAATATGAAATGATAGCAATTTGCGAACATTTTTCCACCTAATGCAAAATCTTTACGAGTTCGTTTCCCCCTTGTCTCTTTCCTAAATCTTCGAAAGAGGAACAGCACTTTGATTAGTCATTCTATATAGATTATATTTAGCCATAAAAAAAGGATGTGCTGTCAATATAATGACACAGGTAGTTTTGGTCCGATCATATTTGATGGCGTGTAAGATATTTATACAGTGGTAATATTTATATATGACTTACAATTATCTATTATACAAATTCGACCACTTTCATGAAAATGTTTAACATATGACCAAAAATATACAGTAAATTACCTATTTTATGCTTACAAAGTGTCTGCAGAATCTTACATAATCTGAAATTTTTAACTATCGTACTTAATCGTCATTTTCATGCGTTTGAGTATACTCATTCTCCACCGAGAATGGTTGCAAATTTGCAATAGTTGTGTACGTGCACGCTCAAATGTTGATATTTTCGATGAGTTAAATAGAAAAAAAAAAGTAGGCAAAAATTTGCGTTTGACCGACTAAACGATTTAGGCGGTTCAAAATAGTTCATTTCCACAATCCAAATCTATACCCATCATGGATTTTAAACCCAAACTCATATTCTTTTTAAATTTTAAACCAAAATCAGCATAAATAATTTAGACGATCTAACCGAAGACCTCCTCGGAAAAGTATTGTGATGAATAAACTTGATCACTACCAATATTTATTTCTTTTCCGTCCTTTTTACCGCATTTTTGTGTGTAAATGAAATTATGTAAAATATGTTGTATTTCCTCTTCGAACTCTTCTTTTCTCTCTTTTAAAATTATCAGAGAGTTGTAAATAAATATCATGTGACAATAAAGTAACCAAGTAAGTATGTATGGCATAATACACCAATTTCAAAACTAATCAACTAATCAAAATTGCATATTAATGTCTCAGTTGACAGATTATGCACTATTGGGAAATAATTATCAAATGTTCGTTTCCTAATCCTTTTTACTCATAATTTCCTCTTTAACATTGATAAAGTAACGTATAATAAAAGTGATACTCGTGATCAATTACGAATTTTCGTAATGGTGGTTAAAATAAGGGTTAACAGTTACACAATCTTTTATATATTAGGTTTGCAATTATAGTCAAACACCTCGTGGGTGGAACCGTGCAAGTGATTTAGCACATTTCTATTGGCATTATGTCATTTGTTGAGTATTATAGTAGGGATATTAGAATGAAATTTTATATAATATTGTATTTTTTTTACTAGTTCGCAATTATAACACATTTTTTAGTTCATTCTCGGCAACCATAACATGTTCTCTTTTTTGAAAATTTTACGATTACAACACAATTTACTTTTTGTAAGTACCATATATGTTTGTTGTAATATAACTAGTTTGCCACATATAGCGATATGCAAAATGTATACGTTATTATCAATTTGCTACTAAATAAATAAATTTATTAATCATTATGAAGTTTATATGAAAGAACGTAACGGCAATCATATAAAAATATCTATAAAAAAACTTTTAATTTACTTTATACAAATTAGTATTATTTAAGGTAAATGTTTTTGGAGGAAAACTTGATGGTATTGTTTTAATATATAGATAGATTTTCGGGCATTTAAGATAATCATGAAAGTAGGAAAAGTTGGTGTTGTATTTAACGATCTTATTTAATATACTGTAAAAGTTGATATGGTTAAAATTGATTAATTCAATCATTTTTATAAATTTGTTATGGGGACCTTGTCAAAAAATAAAAAATAAAAATCTTACTAGTCAAAATTCAAAATTTATATGAGACGGTCTCACATTAGAAATCACTTTTAAATCATATGACTCATTTTCATTTTTCTTAATTTATGTCAATTGTAGTTACTTTCACTTAAAAATGTAAAAACTAATAGAAAAAGAAAAGAAAGACGACTATTCCTAAAATAAAAATTTGCCACCTTCGCTTACAATCTTTACCCTTCATTAAGAAAGTTACTGGGATGGATGAGAATTATAAAATTTAAAATACATGGAGTATAAATCAAAAATGAAAAAGCGACAAATATAAGAAATTAGGAATTGAAGAAGGGAAAGAAGGGAAAGTTTAGGCCTTAGGGGCAATTTTGCATATAAAATTATAGATTGCATTTTCTGTTAATTCAATATAGATTTAAATTTCCATGCCAGCTCCTCTCACATATGAATTAATAATCACACTTAAAAACTCACAAATTTCTTGTACCAAAAAAAATAAAAAACTCACAAATCCCCAATCGGGGGGTATTAACTTACTCCTAGTATACTTGCAAACTTCAAATTCAAATTTAAATATCAGTAATCTAAAATTAAACCTTCTTGTTTTTAAAAAATTCAAAACTTCCATATGTTCTTTTACTTTATAATTTATTTAAGTTGCTCTATGCGCCATCAAAGAAGTTTAGAGGTCACTGTACCCTCCTTAGTTGTATCATTCATATTTCATACTCGATATATAAATTTTTCTTTAAAAAGCGAATTTTATTATAAAAGTAATTCGAACCATTTATTTCGTGTTGGATAGGCAAAACTGGGTGCCAATTATATTATTCTTATAAGTTATAATGAAATTTGCATACAACATACATATCATGTGTTCGTGCTTATTTATATACATTTCTTAGTACCTATTCATCTATAGTGCTGGGTTATCATTTGGAGCTAAAGTTTTGAAAATTCTTTTAATATTATTTCTGATATCACACCTTCCACTATAGTGACAAATGGAGTGAGTATCCACATGATTATGAAATAAAGCTCTTGAGTAGAATTTGATCTATCTTTTTCATTTCTTTTAAATCATAAATCTCAATATGGGGGAGTGGAATGTGTCTGCCACTAAACCATATTAAAAAATAAAAAACTAAATGTATATTACATCAAAAAATTTACTAGAAATATTGTTTACTTAACAAACTTAAGATACACATGAAAAGTATATAAACATATTATAATAGTTCCTGATATAACATTTAGTAACTTTTCTCAACCTACTGCATGCCTCTGTTCTCTTTAGTTGGATCATGTCTTTTCCTACCTTCTTTTTTTCATAATCTTCACTTTTGTTTTATTACATACATATTCAATATTTGATCATTGCTTAGCCTATTGTAGTAATAAAAATCTAAAATTAAAAAAAGAAAAAATCAAAACGCTGTGGGTGTAGGTGCTCCACCCCATCCTGAGGTGGGTCCGCCTTTGAATGGTGGATATCGAATTCAAAATTTTTTAATGATGGAGCAATTTATCCAGACGAGTCGACTGGAATATACTCAAATTAAGTTAATTTGGTTGCTCCAGCTTATTCCTTATAATCAAATATTTGAAAATATCATTTTTAAAAATATAAGCATGTGAATGTCATTCGAACTAAAAAAAATTATTGAACAGACACGTATTTTTTATTCTTTTAAATTTTTACTCATGACTTTGAAATGCTTCCTTCCGGTTTGTACTTCCTGCTTAAACGGCTCCCTTACGTATATACACTGTACGCATAGCACATGCCACATGCACTCAGGTATAATAATATAATAAAGACTAAAATTATATTTTGCCACAACTCTTACAAATTAAAACATGACATATTTTTTTCACACACATAATACACATGTACGGGTAAAGTACAAATGAGCGTTGAGTCGGTGGAGCTAATTTGAATTGCGCTTGTTAGGTTGTCTATCATCAAATCAATATATAGTCCATATATATATATATATATAGTGCAATTTATCTGTTTTGTCTGATCCAAGATCATGCATGTTTGGGTAACTTATCCAAAATGGTGTGACAAAATTATATGAGATAAATAGGTCGAAAAAATTCTCAAAGACATAAATAAGTGGCACGAGGAAGAATATATACATATAAGACAAGACAATTGGAAAATAGAGAAACACGTAGACATAAATGGGGTAGATGAGTTGCCATCAACACATGCACAACCCCACAACACAAGTCCCATAATTCTTATAATTATTAATTGTAACTGTAAATTTGTCTTTCCTGTTAATATTAAATATCCAAACTCAGCAAAAACACAAGATTCCACCCCTACCCCTTAACC